>JBCEWB010520880.1:0-18954 GCA_039654565.1 Peronia peronii | reverse complement strand
TAGATAGATAGATAGATAGATAGATAGATAGATAGATAGATAGATAGATAGATAGATAGATAGATGGGTGGATGGATGCATGGATGGATGGATGGATGGATGACATGGATGGATGGATGAATGAGTGAATGGATGGTTAAATGGATAGCCAAACAGACAGACAGGGAAAAGAGGAAAGAAAGAGAGGTATAAGGAAGACTAAATTCTCCTATAAAGAGCAGAGGCGGAGCGGAAGACACCATGAAAAGAAGAACATACGAGGGGGGGGGGAGGAGAGGGGGGGGGGGAAGAATGGGGTTCTTTCCCCCTCCCTCTGAGCTTGTTGATGGAAGACAGAATGCCGTCCAATTACCTTTGCTTTAGAACGGGGTGGTCATTCAAATTGAGCAAGACTCCACGCTTGTTTGACAGATTATGGTCGGTCTACCAACATTGAAACAATAGGAACCTAACAAAGATGTTTCCACACATCTCTTGTTGACTTTGCTCACAACTGGCTCTAATAAATATCTGAAGAAAAGGTACTTCGTGTGCTGAACAAATGTAAAGCCAGCTGCATGCTAGTGTCTTGCTGAGCAGCGCTTGCATCGAACAACCCAGTCCTGGCAGGTAAAGCAAGATGGTGGACATCGTTTCGTCAAAAAATGGAAATCCTGCCGTATAAACAATACAAATGTTTGCAATGAATTTTGTTTCAAAGGCAAAGAAAGTCGATGAACAAAATATTTGCACTATTTCTTAAAAATAAAATAAAATAAAACAGAATTAAAAAAAAAACAAACCAAAAAAACTTTTAAAAAGCTCCCATAATTATCTGAGCCTTTCTTTCTTTCTTTCTTTCTTTTGTTTTTACTTCGAATTTTCTAGTTTTCACTTCTTGGATATGGCTATTAAGTATTATTATGCAAATGAAATTCTTGAAATGGCTTCGTTAAGAATTATTTTTTACATTCTTCCTTTTTTTTTCTCTTAACTTTAGCTATAGAGTTGAAATGATTTAATATATAGACATTCTTGGATTATTATTATTATTATTTCATTATCAGGTATGATATTCGGAACTTGTCTTCAATCAGTTGTTTTAAAGCTGTGTTTTGATACAGAGAAAGCTTTGAAGCTTTATTTTGAAAAATATTGAAAAATAATCAAAAAGTGACTTATATCAGAACGATTGAATTTACATTCCTAGACTAGTTGCGCCATCACTGCGGTGATTTAACGTCATGTAAGTTATGCATTTGATTTGGTAATGATTGGTAACACAAGACATGATTGTAAAGAATAATCAATTATAAAAATCAATGAAGGATTTCAGTCATACAAATTCAACTCTTGTGAATAATTGTTGGCTGTAAAAATCTGCACTGGAAATACTTTACATTTTATTAAATACAATCTCCGTCGTGATGTCTTATAATTTTTCGTAGTAATAATTTCTACGGGATAAAGAAGAAAGAGAAATGAAAATAATAATAATAATAATAACAATAATAATAATAATAATAATAATAATAATAGTAATAATAATTTTGCCCATTTCACTTCATATCTCCTCATTTGGATAGACAAAAAACAATAAACAAGCAACAAACACATAACAAACTAACAAACAATGAAACAAATAAGCTAACATACAAAGCTATGCTCTTATTGTGTATTTCAATCTCCGGGAAATTTCTTCTTCATAATTTACGAATTGATTTCTGAATTGCCCTCAAATATATTATCCCCAACACACAACAATTCATCAAATCTATGGCGTTCAGTCCGTTTATCTTCTTAAAACGGCAGCTGAGTCTGGCAAATGTTGTTCTTTGCCTGGTTAGAGAAACTTATTTTTATTGATATGTGATTGAGCATTACTACTTCAAAAGTTTATAGTGGATGCCAAGTTGGATCTACGAATGAAATTGTCAAATTGATCTTTTGCTGCTTCAAAAGCACACACGCACACACGGCACACTCGCAGATTTGATTTATAGAAATCACAGTCATTTTGCAGGGCAAGGGGCATAATAAATTTTGATGACTTTCTTAGTGCAGATATTCTCTTTTCTCCCCTGAACGTGACCCAGACATTCAGCAAAGCAAATTTATCGGAGCTGCAGGATAAAATCCAGGACTTGTGCTCAGCGATTGCTAGCCAAAGCAAAATATAAACTTTTAAACAAACGTTTTTGCTTAGTTCATAGAAATGGAGAACGTAGTCTAATTTGTTAACAGTGACAGAAGCCTTTTGTAGCACAGACAGAATGACGATGTGGATTTCCATGTTAACTCATTGGGAATTACATTGTGTATCATAAAGCGGGTCAACTTTCACTGGAGTCAGGCGAGAGGCAGGCACTGCGCGCCATCTATTAGTGGTAAGGGAGACAACTGAGGAAAACTTGAGATCAGACCACAGTTTCGCACCTTGACGTCGCTTCGTATGCAAATTACCACCCCACAAACAATGATTATACCACTGCTGATGGGTTTCCTTGAAGAAGGGAGATGTTTGTGGTGTGTCTGCGTTTGTGTATGAGTGAGAGAGAGAGAGAGAGAGAGGGAGAGAGAGACAGAGAGAGCGAGAGAGAGAGGAAGAGAGAGAGAAAGAAAGTGTATGGATAGGAAAACAAGGACAGGGAACTGAAATAGAGAGGACGTGATGATCTCAGCAGGTTACAGTTCAAGGACTGATACTGACAGATTGCCCTATAGAACTTACCTGCTCACCATTACCTGCAAATGCCATGCATTTTCAGATAAACAAGAAATGAAGATATATGCAGATGTGATTGAAGACCCGCTCACAGTTACATGCCATTTCCTTTTAACGTGAACACCCTGCTGAAAGCTGTAGATCCTTCGGAGTGATCCTACACCCATAGGCCTACCTCTCACGATATTGGGCTCCAAAGCTGGAGTGCATTCTCCTGCTCGAACGATCCGAAGGGGTTCAGTGGAGAACGAACGCTCCAGGATTTCTCTTTCCTTTCCTTTGTTTTCCTCTCTTTCTTCACTTTTCTATTTATTTAATCGATTTTTAAAAAAAATTATGTGCTCAACCTTTCCATGCAAAAGGATAGGTTATTTCTGGTGCAAATGACTGTTCAGTTTGATCAGACCAATTTTGTGTAAAAGTTTGAATGGATTTTACCCCGGGAACCTACTCTTAATCCAATTTTTAACTGCCAAGGGCACGTCACACACAGAATCTATAATATTTATGTAGCACCAGAATAAAGTTTTTGGTCACTCTTATCTTTGTTTCATCAATGCCACAATAACCTTTATGCAAACAGAATAGATACTGAAGGCACCAAATGAACAGCCACGACTGAGAGTTGTCTGCTTCTTTGCTTTTTCTCCCCCAGTGGTTGCCAGTGGCTAACATGTGTGTATATAAAAAAAAAGGACAAAAAAAGTAGTGAGGCCTGTCAGGGAAGAAAAACAGATTTGTTTATCTATTATTTCATGTTTAGCATTTTCTGAATACAATGTCTTCTCAGCCTGATAATGAGCCGGCTGAATGAGGTTGTTTTGTTCATTGCTAAGGATATCAGTTAGCCCTATGCTGTGCCTAATTTCCATCACTGCATTCAGAGCTCTGTCCTGATCTGGCCTGCTGATGAATGAGTTGCTGAAAGATTGAACCCTTGTATCTCCCATTTTGCATGTCACCAAATGCAAACATGTACAACGCACTTCACAAGAGCTCACGAAATGTTGCATATGTGTATTTATGTGTAGTGTGTGAAAGAAAATGTGAAATGAATACTATGTATTACCACACATTTTAATTAAATCATGTATAAATATTTACAAGATAAACACATTCTGCACTATTCTGTTCAATGATATGAATCCACCTTTGATGCCTAAATAAAATACTTGGTAATTGTGAAGTTACTAAATTTCACAATTACCAAATAGTTTCATCACACGGTGTCCGATTTTATAAGACAAAGTGTAAACAGGTCTTGTTTAACGTATTAAGCAGTAAATTCCTTGCTGTGTGTGGTTCTCCATTTAGCGATACATTTCTCTTCATGATGATGTAACACATTATTTAAAGGAACGATCCAACACAAAAGATATGGAGTCATTGCGGTTTGTTTATGTTTTTAACACAGACATCCTATAGCCTAATAAAGGTTTGAGAATACAGTCTATTCAGCAGACAATGATCACACATTTTGTTGATTATTTTTGTCACTAGTGGCACAATTTCAAATGAACTTTGTGGTTCTGATTTGTTGGAATGCTCAGTCCTTTGACAGGAGAAAAGCAGCTACAGTAAAACACTAAGATACAATTCACATTTGTAACATTTAATGTTCAGGAAAACAGAACTTGAGGTTACCAAGATGTTGAGTATCAGCTTTATTCATGACATCCACTTTCTTCAACTAGAGAGAGATACATAATACAAAATACATGTATGAGTACATACTGAGCATTGAATAGACACAGATTATCCAGAAAATGATCTCTGAACAAGAGGAAAAAAAACAACATAGGTATATTTGTACAATTGGCAAGTTGTCCTCCATCTGACAGTACCATCAGCAATAAACTTGTGTGTAACCACCTATGTTGAGCATCAGATTACACATCAAATATGTGGTCTTTGACTTTGCTTCTCTCTACTACGTCGTGCAGTCATTTAAAAAATCAAATCTCTCAAAAGCAGCTTGGAGCATTTCCCAACACTTAAAAAATCTATATAAATTTAGAGACTATTTCTATTGGATTCATATTAATCTTGAAATGCATTTCAACCTTCAACGATGATCCTTTTTTCTTTTCACCACATATGAGGAATTTTCCAAGTGGCATATCCTGCATTGATAAAAACAAAAATGGAATTAAAGAAAGGCATCTACACCATTTATTGTGTAACTGATGTAGGAATTATTTCCTGCACTCATGTTTTTTGGGTTTCACCAATGTTTTAAATCTTTGAAGTTTTTTTTTCTTCTAGTTTATGTACAGTGTAACCATGACAAACATCTGTGTATACCAATCAAAGAAAATTACACACTAAAACTGTAAGATCCATTCACTCCAAAAACTTCTGATAATATTATGAATTATCTGATAAGGCTTTTTTATTGATAGCATAAATGTACAAACAATTTGAAAGCACAGCAATAAAACTTTAAAGAAAAAAAGCTGTGTTAATTTACAAATCTGACAAGTTGTTTTGTACTTTATTTTCCTGAAGCAGACTTTCATGTATCTGTAATATTACAACTTTGTCTTATAAAACATTAAATTGGTGAATGAATCATCAAAGGTTCACAATGATGATGGTTCTAAATATATTCTCCACCATGAAAATAATAACAGTGAGTCTGATGTTATCAGTCACTTTCTTAGAGTCAAAGAGCAATTTTCATGTTATCAGTCACTTTCCTAGAGTCCAATACACAATATCAATTATCACTCAGGACATCAGTTACAAATCTGATTGCTGTATATTTAATACTTTTTGGGAACACAGCTCATTATCTAACATTGGTAGATACTCCTAAATGTAGGCATGGACTGGATGACTGCAAGTTATCTGTGCAGAATCTCTAATAACCAGTAGAGGGGTTCTGCTGGTATGAGTGGAATAAACCACTGTTAACAGCTTCTTGAATTTGTACTGGATATCATACTCAATCGACAGGCACCTTTCCAGTGTTCATTACAGCAAGTTTTAAAATTCCCCATGTCGCGTCACATTGATCATAACAAACAACTATCTTTCTGCATGTATATATCACATGCAAATTGACAAATATTATGCAAGTATCAGTGACATATGAACAAACAACATCAACAGAGAGTGAGCAGAATTACTGTACAGCACATGTTCTTTACGAAGTACAGACAGATTCATCAGTAAGTGGTTCAACTCAGAGCAAGATTTACGAATATATTGCTTCTAAAAGATTTCTAGATTAATCCACAGGTCCGTATGAAGCACAAATACATTGTACAGTGGCAACTATACAAACTGATAAGATAATCTTATGACTGAAAAAACTTCTCAAATACTGATGATCACTTATATTGTGTATTTAATTTCCTAACTGCTTCACAGCCAGTCAAACTGAGCCATATTTCAACTTTCCAACTAAATTATTACATCCTGTAAAACTATAAGTCATGTGGTGAAAAAAAGTTTTGAGCCAGCTTGACTGTGGCCAGAGATATTGCAAATTGATGAGATCGATGGTGATCCCTCTGCACCTATTAAAATTAGAAGCAAAACTGGCAAAAATGAAGTTTAGAACCAAAATTTATATATTCATCTCACAATGTCCTAATACACTTATAATCTGCCCCAAAGAACAATACATATCGTCCTGTAAGTTTCTAAACGCTTAAGTCCGGAAAATTGGGTCATGACGTCTTTGGCTTTATTACGCTAGAATGGGTTTTCCCCCACCTCCTCTATAAATATCAAATCCAATCCATGGAACCAATGAAAGCTACACTTTTTGTCATGTGATCTAAATGCGCAATTCATGATTTCACTTTGACTTACTAAGTTTTTTGTCTCTCCTGTAAAATTTGCCTCTGCGGACTTAAGCGTTTAGAGACTTACAGGGACGATATATCATTCAATTTAGAGATGAATTCTCTTTCAATTTCTGCATAAAAAAAAATCTACACCAGACCATCTTTACCACATTCAGCCCCCAATTTCTCGGTCTGACTTACAACTCATTCCGACTGGCCATGAGACACATATACAACTGGCGACAATCACAAGACCGTAATATATTTTATGGTAAGATGAAAATGGATAGCAGAGCCTATGCTAAATGATGGGGGCCAGTCAGCAACGGATAACATGATTGTGGCTGTTGTCAGACAAAAAACTGTGGAAGAAATGCTCGTCTGGCTAGACTTGTAAAAGAGGAACAAGACGCGAGAAGCGGGCATACAGCGGCGACAACCAGAATGTGTTAGTTATTGGTGGATGGAGTAATGAATTGTATTGAAAGCAATGTTAGCCCTGAATGCATTAAGTAGTGGCAAGTCATAGGGACAAGGATATTAATGGAAGGAGTAGCAAGGACACAAAATATCAGAATATTTATGTCAGTTGCAAAGAGAGTCACTAAAAGGCTCACATTAACTCATATTTTTTGTTTTCATGTCCCCTCTCTAAAGTGGACTGAATTATGAGGGGAAGGTCACCATTCATTAATGACACTTTCTTTCACAATAATCTGTCTGTCATATTTCTGCACTTATTGAGTTAATGCTGAATAAGCTTAGCACAATGAACAACTGTTACAAAATTCATGCAGAGCCAGCACTGTACAAGTGTGCTATGAGATCTACATGAAGTTCTATTGCATTCTGATCAGTGTTAACAGTGTTCAATACTGCTGGTGGCCTCCAAAACATCTTTGAGCTACTGACCAATTTGCTCTTCATTTCAGACAAAGTGGTGATTTACAGTGCAGGTGTTGAAGTTTCTCTATGCCCATGAAAGAGTCAACATATTGCACTTTGTTGCTGCAACAAGTGGCGCCTAATAACAACATTGAACTGACCAGGACAACAAAAAAAAAGGAAATTAATTAAACAATCACTTACCAGACTGACTCATGTGAATAGGAAAGATGGAATCTCCATAGAAGTAACATGAACTTCAGAGGGAAGGAGAGACGTACAACGAGACTGATATCGCTAAAGGCTTGCATTTGCTAGTAGTGTCTGAGATCTTATTGCTTGAAATACAACGACAAAGCCAATGAGATACTAACAAAACACAAGGGCAACAACCCACAAAACTGAAAACAGCTAAGAAAAAAACTGTGCTTATGTCCCTTGCTATATGTCTCCTCTGAATCTTTGGTGGTGGGCGATTTGATGGCAATAGCAGAGAAAAGAAAATCTAATATAGACAGTAGATTGGCAGTAAATAATGACAATGATAAACAATAACAACAAAAAATTAATATGTAATGATATGTAAGGATCAGCTCAGCAGCTTAGCAAATGGAGCAAATCAATCGAAAATAAAAAAACAGAAATTATTTTCTCACTGATTCATTCCTACATTAAAGAAGGCATCTGACCATACCATTTCTAACATGACAAAATATAAAAGCTGAGAAGGATAAAATACTTTTTATGAATTTCACCCACCATAGGAGACAAAACATATTCTTCACTGAGTTCACAAAAATTTCTACAATTCTCCTCACTGACACTAAAAAAATGGATGAATTTGAAACAGGAATTATGATGCTAATGTGGAGCTAATGTAGAGCAACAAGTTCTGATTTTTAAAAATACAACACCTCTGTGAGCAGTTAATCAAAATAATTAGCTGAGATGATGGATGAGAGTCTGATTCTTGTGCCATGAATTAAATCACGAGGAAAAGATTATAAGAAAAACGTTTGTGTTTCATTGACCTTTTTTCTTTTCTTTTTTTTTTTTTGTTCTCTTTCTTTCTTTCCTTTTATTTTTTACATTTTGTTCGTCTGTTTATTGTTTGTTTTTGCCTCCGAATTTGGCCTAAAACAGGCAAGCATACATTATTTTCCTTCTCCAAAGTTATTTTCAGCGATACAATAATTTATGGAAAATAAATATTTACAAGTCATGAAAACGATGATCACATTTGAATAGGTACTGGAACTAATGTAGGATATGAAAAGGATTTAAGTTGTTCACATGACATCTATTCGGAAAACAACAAAAAAAAAAAACCCAAACAAATAAACAATGAATCAACAATCAATGAATTTCTCATCAATCAAAACTAAACACCTGCTGCTACTTAACGCAAAAAAAAAATAATCAGGAATACAGAGAACAATTATCAAAAAATAAATCAATGATTTAAAAAAAAAAACAAAACACAAAAACAAAAAAGAAATCCTCAAAAGTAATACACACCCAATGGAGAGGCAAAAGATCTGCAATTCCATTGTGGCTAACAAACTCCACAGAAAATGGCTGCTTTGTGTGGTAGAAGTAACAATAATAAATATATTTGTAAAGATACCAGAATGTTCGGAGCTGGAAATGAAAACAAAGAAGCCAAACAAAAGTTTGCAATAGTGTTCAACTGAATGAGATATGATTGAAAAGTGTGAACTAAAAATTATGAAACAATCCTAGATGAAAAAAACAAAAAACAACAAAAAACATGACAATTCATATTCGCATGTTGAAACATATTTAAGCAAATTAATAGCATCGCAGGCTGATCTGATCAACGACTTGATTGCTAACTTCATATTAAAATTCCTCTGCACATTAAATACCAACCATTAAATAATAGTTTTTTGTTTCTTTGTTTTTATCTTATCTCGCCTTTTGGACCTAAGCTATCATTTTTTATATATAAAGGTGTATCATATTAACAGCTTCTATTTCCATTTCTAAAATTAAAATAAAAAAATCCAGACATATAAAATTACATTAATGTACTCATTTGTATCACTATTAACACTCCTCTTTCACCAAAAAAGTTTTTTATGTTTTTTATGTCAAAGAAGTCCCTTCAGCAAGAATTGTGCAGTTCAAATTCTGTATCCAGTACCTAATGAATTCTCCTCTCCACCACTGCACCTTCCTATACAATAGCTATTGCTTGAGCACCAATGCCTTTATTCTATATAGTCAGTAACACGGAAAACAGAAAAGAACATAGATAATATGGTATCCTTTGTGGTGTTCAGAACTTAACATAAAAACTGAAAACCTCAATCATCATTTTATGTTCAAGACGGCACAAACAAGAATGGACAGTTGTCACATGCTGTGGACTTTCATCTACTGAGAAGACAATACATCAGTGAGTTCTCCACATAAGACATAAGACAGGTCCCATTTGATAACGTCTTCAATGACATGAACAAAACAGTGACATCATCTACATTTCTCTTTACTTACAATGGCAGGAAGAAAAAAGGGTGTTTGATTGCAGGCTGAGGCAGACTTTCTGATTCCAAGAAAGACAGAAACACTACTAAGTATCTCTTGCCCACAATGCTGCCCCCATGTCCTCACAGTAACAACATCTTCATCATCGTGACATCATTATGTACACTGGCAAAAATAAAAAGATGGGCAAAGACAACTTGAGTGGATAAGTGAGGAATGAAAACAAATCCAGTACCAGGTTGACATTTTTTGGACATTGTTTCTTTTCTTTTTTTCCTCCTTTGAATATTTTGCTCCCTGGCATATTTACAAGGATGGCCTTGTGCTGAGGAGTCTTTCATTATTCTAATGAACAGAGCTGAAATACAGATGAAAATTTGTCTAGTTTCACTGATACCACAACACAGAAATAAAATTTTTAAAAATCTCCAGTTTATTTAAAATTTGAATTTGATCACCTGGTATCATTTCTACCTCCACTGCTTACGTGGACTTCAGTAGCTCATAAAATACCAAGACTCAAGCATTCAGAGACTAAAGGCAGAGTACAAGTGAGCAATTCCAATAAACCAAACTGTCTGGTTTGGTGCAATATACCTCATGGCAGAACAATGTCTAAAATATACAACAAATTATACAAATTATTCACAAGCATGGAACTATTACCTAAGACAGACATCAAATACGTACAAAGACCATGCATTTTTTCATGCACTTGCCTCTCTGCTGTACTTTTATGTCACAACTAAGAAACTCTCAGTATTAAATGCTGTAAGTCATAGTCTCCACAAACATTTTGTATTGTTGATGGACAACGTTTGTAGTGTCTATAGTCATAACTCTGGATTTTCTTGCTTCTTTGACTCAAATCATTAGTGCCAGTGAAAACCAAATCAAAACTCTGTAAGAAAAGGGGACTCAACCAACCAAAGTGGGAAATACCGGAGATTAACTCTTTGACCACTGCGAGCTGACACATTCGCTTGACTTCGACACAGAAAGCTACAGAGAACTGAGAGCCAACACTTCAGCTCGGTTTGTTTTCCTACTTTTCCTGATTCATGTTCCAGTATTTCTGTTTTTAAATCCAATCCATATTCCGCATCCAGTTCCCTTTCTGATGGCATATAACATGGTCAGTTTTATGTGAAAGGGAGCCCGATACTGGAAATGTAAAAATTCTAGCATCGCCAAAAAATTAGCCCCTTGAAACACCCCGGTCAAAACATGGAAAACAACCCAGCAGTCAAAGAGCTAAAAGACTGGATTCGTTCATATCCTCTTTGCGATCGTGAGGTGGTAATAAATGCTCTGTTTGTCTGACATTCTGAGCTGTCATGTGGCAGAGGCCCCCTGTTCTTTTGTATACACTGTGGAACAAACTGCATTGTAAACAATTCATTCAACATTCTGCTCTTATTCTACAACTTATGTGTGTTATGTCAAACAGGGCAAGGAGATAGAGTGGTTAACTTTTGTTATATCTGGAGTGAAAGACAAGTTCTCTGCCTTTGTTCAGAATCATTTTCAGTTCTTGATCCTCTCGCTGTGTGGAGATTCCAAACCAGTCCACTAAATGACACTGTTACAAGCAACAAGTAATGTTACAATTGCTACAAGAAGCTACTGTTTGTAACTGCAGCAAATAAACAGTCTCACTGTAACATCAGCCAAATAAAAAAAACAACTGGATTTTCTCACTTCCATCATAGCTATGTCCGACACAATCTGGAAAAACTACAGAGATAAATGAAAACCTGACCTAGAAGAGAATGTTCTATCTTATCTTTGCAACACAATTCTCTCAGTTATTCTGAAATTGTTGGCCATGAAATTGTCAAAACCCACAACATGTAATTTATTGATTAACAAAAGAACAGATTTAAAAGATGCACAGTAACAATATACAGAAACATTTGAGCATTTTCGAGACACTGAGTTCATATTCTAGGTCAACTATACCAATGACATTGCTGACAACTGGAGTATTTCTTGGATGATTCCTTTTATGAACAATTATCGTACACACTGAAATCTGTGAGAATTTGAATGGCAGCCAGCATCAGTACGAGCCCATGAAAGATAGGCAAAAGCGTCAACAATACATGCAGTTCTTGAATTCTTTCATGTGGAGCAAACTGGATTAGTGTAGTCTTTGGTAAGTGATGTAAAACATGAGATGATGCCCAAAATAAGAAGCGTAAATTCGCCAACTTGCTGAGAGACAAGAGAAAAGCAAAACAATAAATCATAAACATTTCATGACATGAGTGATTATGAAGCAATATGTATATCCATCAGAAAATACAAAGCTATGCATTAAAATATACACAATTTAATATTTCATTCCAAGTACTGTAGTAACCCTGTGTTCTGTTTCGTAATATACATTGTTTAATCTAGATGTGACTATGATTGTACGAGCAATCGTTTACATAGATTATTAAACATCCTAGATATACTTGAAATGAATGCAATATTGAGAGCAAGCATGAAAAGTTACATTCTTTTTTTCCAGCAAGTCTGTGTCACCAAATATGGTATCAGAAAACATGATATGTCAAACAAAGCTGAATGCAGCAACAACATAAAAAATAACAGTCCCTTTCTACCAATATACTTATATGTCAGCATTGCACATGAATATTCCTAGAGTGTTCAGATATGTGATGGTGTCTCTTCTGTGTCTCATACCCTTTGAGACGCTTGCTGAATAAATTTGATATATAAAAGAAAGTAAACCCTGTGCTCCTCAGGCTATTTTCTTTGGCTGATAAACTGATCGAAAGATGATCCAGACAATCTTTAACTATGTGTTGTGCATGTATGATAAGTTTTCACTTCTAAATTTTGTCTTGACAAAGAGACTTCAAAGGCATGGAATGAATACGCCAGCTTTCGAAATCCTGAGATTGCAGTTCAATCTTTGAAAATCAAACTGTCTTTAATATCAACTTCATGAAAGCTGCATATCACAAAGTCATTAATCAGAATAAAGTTAATTTTCATAGAAAAACATCTTAACTCCATGCAATTACAAGAGCTGAAATGTAAGAGGAGAAGTGCATGAATATGTGAGCAGCAAGAAAGAAAGCTAAGAAAAAGTTTTTTGAACTGGTTTCTGTACTTCTCTGCAGCACTTAACTATTTCTGTGTCAGCTGATGATATATCATTGATATAGATTCTCACATTTAATGTCAATGGTGACTTGATTAGATCTATAAAATTCATTATTGGAAACTACACCTTCTTGAGAGCAAATTGTCATTTTTCATTTCAAGAATAATTATGCTCCCCAATTTTGCTCTCATCTCCTTGAATTAGTGTTCCTGAAGCCTTTGCCTGCAGTCTGATGTACAACATGTACAAATTCTATAATCAATAACTGTAATTATCGCTTCTTGAAGAAAGCGTCATGATTAATTTAGATATGGGCTTATAGAGCTAGGCACAAGCATGGTAATAGGCCTGGCCCAGACGGAGTTAAACAATACATCGTGTAATCAGTTGGGGACATGAGACCAATGGCAAATTTTTCTTTTAAA
The DNA here is from genome assembly GCA_039654565.1 of Peronia peronii. Classification (NCBI taxonomy): domain Eukaryota; kingdom Metazoa; phylum Mollusca; class Gastropoda; order Systellommatophora; family Onchidiidae; genus Peronia; species Peronia peronii. The sequence goes on along the minus strand of JBCEWB010520880.1, from coordinate 5,511 downwards.
GGATTACTGGTGTCAGCGAAAAGCAATGGAATCCAACCCCAAACATAATAGCCTGATATCTCAATATAGCAAAGCCAGGAGAAGAACGCCAAAAGACATAATGGCAAATAAAGTGTTAATGGAAAAGATCATGGGTCTACTATAGTTTAGTGAAATAATTCATGTAGCTGCAACTCTTTTTTTTTGCACTGAATCCAGTTTTCTTGAAAAATCCAGTTTCCTTGATGAAGCCTGCTTTGGCCTAGCATAGCTTATGTGTGGGTAGAACTCAAGACACGACACTATGCCAGCCTTTGACTTTAGGAATGAGACAAATGCATTCCACCTCCATATCTCAGACTCCCTCAAACAAGGTTAATATATGTACTATGACACCAAAATGTGATCAACTTACACATGACTGATATTTATTCAAATGAGCATTGGAAAACAAACATAAGAAGACATGAAGGACAGAGCTATTAACATACATCAAGTAAGAGAAAAGAACCAAGGCATCGACTTATAAAAAAGCCTCATGGCCAGTCAGAATGAGTCAAAAGTTGCTGGACTTGAACTGAATAATCACGGGTTGACAAAGGTGGTCTGGTACCAATGTTTTTGTCTTGCAGAAAATTGAAAGAACATTCATCTTGGAATACAAAAATGTTGCTGTAAGGATAGATTGTAAATACAGTATGTCAGGATAGTGTGAGGTGAATATATAGAGCTATGTACTAAAATCTTAATTTTTACCAGTATTTTGCTGATTCTCGCTAGGGCTGAGGGGTCACATTTCTGGCTACAATCAGCCAGCTCAATTTTTTTTGAAGCAAAAGAGAGTGCATGAATTGAGTTTTTACACAATAACAATAACCCAAACTGGTGGAAAATCAATACACGACTCATTCTGACTGGCTGCAGGACAAATGTAGCCGACTTCTAATTTTAACTCAGGGAGCACCTGGACAATAATGCTACAAATAAAAAACCATCCATGTCTACTTTTTACATGGCCTATATTGTTACAAAGTTTGAGAAATCACCTGTGCAACTCTTGAACTATCTGAATAATAGATCTAATGCTAAAAGCTCTGAGAAATAGTCTTACAACTCTTCAATCTGGTTATAGCAACTTCCACTAATTTAGTGCCAACACACTGGACACAATATGGACACTTCCCTCTCAACTGACAGAGAAAGTTAGGTGCTTGGACAGACTGGGATCAACCACTACAAAAATACTGGCCATATATCAGTCAATCTGTTTCATATCAGTCAATGCCCAGTACTTCAAATGAAACTATCAGTAATTGCCAGTGAGCATATCGTTCGACATAACACTAAAGAAGCACTGCACGCTCAAAATGCAGAAATCTGTTAACAACATCTGAAGCTATTCTGAAATCAGTGAATAAAATCAACAAATAAATGGACAAATCTTCTATTGCCAGACTAAAATGCTCAATCCTCCACAGGTTTGACAACAATTTTGCCACCGCGTAGTTCTGTATGGACACCAGCGGCTCGCAGGGTGGCCATGTGACCAGCCATTCCTTGCAGCGACATGCCCGACAGGACGTCACGGTTCTCCCGGTTGTTCTCCACCAAGTTGCGGATGCCCAGCACCACCCACTGTGTGATAACTGTAAACATGTAAGTCAAGGAAATACTGTAGAACAGTTCAAACGTTCCATGCTAGAGACTTGGAATGAACATTTCCACAGCTGGTGTAACTGAGCACTGCAATACAGCAAAGGCTTATTCACTTCATTAGTTTCCACTGTTATGTTGGCCAATATTATTGCTGTTGTTCCTTTGGTGTTACAATGTCATGAGTGGTAGAGACAAGAAGAGAGAATTTGTGGTTACAGCATTTTCAGAGCAAATATTTCACCTGGACACCAATAAAGTCCATCTATTTCATCAGATTTATGTACATCACTTGATTTGACAACTAATAACCACAGCAAAAGAAATGATGTTTATTATTGTATGCCTATGTCATTCAGGAAAAACTGGTCTTATTTGCTAACAGCGATATGAAAATAGTCCCTTTGATTTTCTGTAAAGATGGAAGTTCTGAGGTTAAAATGTGCTTGACAAAACTTAAAAAAGGAAATTATTTCAATGCCATCACCTTACTTTTTAATTTTCCCCCAAAATATTCAGACATGAAAACCATTTTTCTGTTTGTGCTATTTCCAGTTCTTAACACTTTTGCTCCGCCATGTCAAATATTTGGCTCAGGAAACATGGTCAGACTCTGAATTTTCGGACTGACAGTTTGGCCTCTTACATGGGTTTGATTATGAAACTTAGAAAAATCCCATCCAAAACTCTCTATTTGTGCACAAAACATGAAAATTTCAACCGTCAATCAATTACCTCTACACTGACATATAACTTACATATAATATTATTTTTCCAAGATGAGGTACATTTTTTTCAGCTTTCTATAAAAAAAAAAAAAGAACTGGTCACACATGAAAAAAGAAATCAATAGTGATGAGTCAATACTTATATTTGTAAATATTGTATTCTTTGCTATAATGATAAAGGATACATGGGTTATGACAGTCCATCATGGTCAAATCCAGTAGCAGTGGGATACCTTCCATTGTTCTCACCTGTGCACAGACAAAACAGATAAAAAATCCACAACAAATTCATATTCATCACAACTTCAGTCCTCTGAAAATACCAAGTAATAATATGAAAATATAAAAATGAAACTGAAATTATTTCTGCGATTTTGAAAAATTGTGAAACATAGGTTATCTTACGTAAAAAATCACACATCAGAAGTCCAATCACCAAGATTTCACACAACGACTTCATACCAGATCTTGGTTGCCTTTATGCTTGTAAGCCATATTTGCGATGAGTCGGATCAGGTCCTTCTTCAGACCAAAGACAGGATGGTGAGGATCGATGTTGTCCACACCTGACGCTTTCTCCTCTCGACTAAACACATTCTTGCCCGACTTGCCAATGTCATGAATGCTGGCCAGCAAATCTAAGATCATGGCAAGAAATGAGGCATAGTAAAAACATGTGTGTATGTGTGTATGTTGGGGTTTAACGACACATCAGTACGATTACGGCTATATTGTGTCAAACACGGCAAGATATGTTTACACGTCAAGAAGAAGAGAGGAAGGATAGCGGGATAGAAGACAGGAGCAAGGAGAAAGAGAGAGAGAAGAGATGTCTCCCCTGGAATGTCGAGGATGGCACTCCATGGGAGACACCCAGCTGATGGCAGGCTTACACCACCTGCAGGTGGGAACAGAGAACCTACTTATAAACCCTGAGCCCCCACAGGGGCTGAAAATATGTGTAAAAGTACAGTGACCTCTTATGTATTACAATAACTTGCAATAAATGAATGTGGATTCTCATATATATATATATATATGACACAAGCCCAAAATCAGTAATGGCATTAATTATTTTGTATAAACTTGTCATTTAGCCTTACCCAGAAGTACTTGATAAGAAGAAGCATATAGATACTTTGTGAATAAAAACTTTAGTACATCTAGGAGCAAACCATTACAAAATAACTCAGTAGCATTAAAATAACATGAGACTTCATCATTCTTGAGCTTTCTAAAACCCTTGCAAAATCTATGCAAAGAAACAACTCCAACCCACGGTCATACTGATGTTGCTATGGTTCATTGTGACGAAATGCTATGTGATGTTTTTTTTAACATCTATGGAATTTGCCTGAAGTAGTCTCTCTTGAGTGGACTTCAGTTTCTCATATACCTAAGCAGAGTCTAAAATAATAAAGCTGAGAAAATTATCCATTGCATTGTTGATTGGGACAACTGAACTGTGATAATGTTATAACCCAGTAAAAACTATTTCCAGCAAAAAGTATGCATTCTAAACTGTTTCAACCAATATTTAAGATTTAATTAGCTAAATCTGTATGGGTCTGATTCATCTACTCGTGTTTTTGCTCCTCGACACAAATAGGGCTATTACAAACTACATACACAAGGCAATCATCGTAACCCAGGGAGTGCTGCCTGCAGGTGCTGAAAGGCATATTAGAACATAACCGCAACAGGGAGTACAGGGATATGCCATGGTCGTGTGATTTGGCGTAACTCGCATCATGGAGATCGCAGGTTCCAGCTTCCGATCCTGCCATCAGGGGATAGGAAAGATTTGACTATTAGGACCTGCAATTTTTTTTCAGTGACTCAAAGGTCTTCCTGCTTCATGGGTAGGGAAACCCGACATCTAGCCTTCTTGGATAAGGGCAAAAATATTTCTGATGTCCCATGTGTATGTGTTAAAGAATCCTCAGCAGTTAAAAATCGGATGAAGAGGAGGCAGAGACAGTGTTGTCTGGGCAAAATTTTCATATGCCACATTTCTATCCGCAAAAATCGTTCTCATCAATAAACAGGACAGGCATTTAAAAGCCAAGATAATCTACTTTCTTAGGATTAAAAGACAACGTAAATAATAATAATAATGTAAAAAATAGCGATGTGGCTTTGGGACTCACTGACGGCACACTTGAGCAGTTCACTGTCCTGTTGGATGCCTGGGTACACAGAGATGTGCTGGGCTGCTATGCTGAGAATCTCCAGCTCCTTGGCGATCACCAGAGCCATCTGGCAACGACCGAGAAAACACACAGAATAAAATTAATTACAGTTCCACAAACTATCGTCCATTCCATAGCCAGCTAATTTGTCACGTCAAGAATCATTTTGCTGTTTATTCTTCCCTGTTTGTTTTCTATTCTTGTTCCTATTGATGTTTGTTTCAAGTGAGAGAAGTCTGATGAGAGAGAGAGAGAGAGAGAGAGAGAGAGAGAGAGAGAGTGAGAGTGAGAGAGAGAGAGAGAGAGAGAGAGAGAGAGAGAGCAGCGAAGCCTGGAGAAATAGCGAAGTCAGTGATAGAATCTCGCTTATTTGATGGCCAGTTCTCCATGTGATTATTTCTGTGTTTTGATTTCTTTTGTTTGTTTGAGTTTGAATACGATTATTATCGTTTTGTTTCGAAAGAGCGGGGATTTTATGAAGAAAAGTAGCGAGGGCAGAAGAGAACCATGGAGCATCAGGCCAGGTCATATGAAAATTCATTTACGAAATCTAACTCTCATATCTATATTTAGTTTTCTCTTCTCTGGGAACACTTTCTTCTTTCTCTCTCTCTCTCTCTCTGTTTTCTTTTTTTTTTCTTCAGTTTCAGTTTGTATTTTGTTTGTTTGTTTGTTTGTTTTTTTATGATATCTGAAGGCCATGATGGGAGGAGTGGCAAAGAGAAGAATGCGGGAGATAAAAAGCGAGAACCGTCTATCAAAATACCTATATCAATAATCATTCAATCAGGCCCATTTACTCGATTCCTTGCTGGCTCTTCATATATAAACAAATATGGGAGAATCGAGAGTGAAAAACATGACATCTATCAAGAAAATGCTGAAATCTCAATTCACAGCTGACTGCTGGATGACTGGTAAAGTCCCTGAGCGTGAGGCAAAGGGGAGGGGAGGAGGGG
>JBCEWB010520769.1:7775-18958 GCA_039654565.1 Peronia peronii | reverse complement strand
TAGATAGATAGATAGATAGATAGATAGATAGATAGATAGATAGATAGATAGACAGATAGATAGATAGATAGATAGATGGGTGGGTGGATAGGAACAGCAATTCCATCACGAATTGCCACTGATCCGCCAGAAAAATGATCATCATGATAATTTTTACTTCAGACGAGATCGGATGGGCGATTGTCCTGTACCTGGACACAAGGAAAGTGTGCTGATACTTTTTGAATTATGACAGTAAATAACACTATTGCATAGGCACTTATCATAGTGAAGGAGCATGCATTTTGGTACATTAATCTTTTGTTAGTGGAAACTATAAGCGGACTAGAATATTGAGACAGCTTGGATTTGACTTTTCTGTGAATTTGGTGAATGAAACGTATTAGTTTGATATTTGGTTTACTATACCTGACAAAGATAATTTAACACAAATGCAACCGTGTCATAAATATATAAAAGTCTTGAATATCAAGAAGTTAAGGTGAAAATATGTGCAGAAGATTATGACAAACATTTGTGTTCAAATATTTGTTTGATGGCAGTCTCAATCTTGTTTTCAAAGTTTTCTTAGTCACCAATTGCCATATATATGGACCGTTCTTGTATTACAATGAGAAAGAACAACTTGCGCAAATGCGCAATATGTTAGGTTCTTTCTTCGCTTTTCGGTCGCTTGCGGGCGGCTGTCTCCGCCGGGTGGCGGTAATGCAGTTTTGCTCCTTAAAAGAGATCTCTTCAGTCGGGTCGAAAATGTATAGCATGTGAGTACGACCAGTTAGCAACCATGACAACATTACAAAAATATTTTTGTGATTTAAGTGTGGCCATCGGGTATTTGAGAGCCTGCCTATTTGTATCTGTAAGGTAATAAAAAAAGGTCAATGTACGGTGATGAATGGGTAGGATTGCAAATGGTATATACGGCAATCCAGTCTCTCTTCTTCCTTTGTTGTATGGCGAAGGGTATCAAAAGGGCTCAGAGTTTTTACAAAAGTAATGTCAGATAAACAGAATTATCAATGCACAATGGCGAAAGCTTAAACAAAGGGTGGACTAATGACCGCTTTGTAAATGCCCTTTGTTTTTGCTTACCACAAACAAACCTAGGCTAAACAAACCCTACCAAGCGTCTGACAAGCAGTAATTTTTTTCAGAGCACCCGTTACCTGACCGAAAGAGATTTCAGTAGCAAATCAAGGATTCGTCACTTTGTGGAAACCAAATTACCAGAGGGCAAATGAAATAAAGCAATCTTGTACGGTCCTTAGTGCCAAAGTATGGCAGCACTTACAGCCGATGGCCCGCCAAACGCTATAGCCAAGTATGCGGTGAGAGCAAAATATTACAAGATCCATTTTTGTCTTCCATGGTTCGAAACGACTCCAGCTGTCGACCTTTATTTCAAACAAAATCAGTTTGTCGATTTTCTGAAATCATCGGTCTCTCCTTTTCCTCCATTTTGTTCCTTCCCCATCCCCATTCTCTCCCCCTCCCCCCCCCCCTCTCTCTCTTTCTCTTCCATCCTGTCTTCTAGCTCTTTTGCCCTCCCTCTCTCTTTCAGACTAGATCTTCATCTTTCTCTATCCTATCCGTTCTCTCCATCATGAAACGATCTCTTCGACTGACATCACCACTATCTTTTTCATGAATAGATGACCATTTTGTTTTGGAGCTTGATGTAGCGACATGCCCCGATCCATGAACCGATCTTCTGACATCCTGTATTTCAAAATAGCTTTCTTCTCCTTCCGCTGTCTCTTATACTTTAAACTTTTACCTGCAGTCTCACGAAATATTTCGTGCTGCTCTGTATTAGTTCTGTATTTAATTACCTATCTTCAAGAAGGGTGAAAATAAGATTCTTTCAATGCAGGTTATTTTTTATTCTCATAAAACATATTTTATAAGTCTCAGCTGGAAAGGAAAGCCTAGAAATCTGTTGGTAGTTTCGTGCACATTAGTACAACAACACAACAACAACAACAGCAACAACAAATCTACTTTTATGTTGTTGTTTTTTTCCTACATCGCACAAAATCCTTCGATGAAATTCAGAGGATTAAAGGCTTCACACAAATACATTCCACCCTTATTCATTTATGCAAATTGTTACAAAAAGTATCTTTTTTTCTACTCGACACAGGCATTAATTCTAATTTTTATTGTTGTTGTTGTTGTTGTTGCTGTTGTTGTTGGTAACTGCTAGTTTATATGATTCAATCTGATATACACGATCTTGAATTCTACAAATCGTTCTGAATGAAGGTCAGGTGTCTATTTTCAGTTCCATCATTAAAATTAACTCACTCACACGTGTTCTGAGTTTGCGTGGCTTAATGCATGCCTGATTTCCTGCTGTGGTTCACTTTTGTTTCCACGCTGCGGACCAGTGACTCAATGGGAGTAATCGTAAAAGGTCAAAGCAGCTCTATGTGTTGCCAATCCAGCCCTTTTATGGACAAAAGTTTACCTATCATTTTACATGGTTGATGGTTTTCTGTGTTGCATTGTGTTGTTCAGCGTCCCGAGAAGAAAGGTGCTAATACAGAAGAGACATGGAGGTTCTTAACATTACGTCTTTCTGCGGCTGGCTATCGTTATGAATAGACGCAGATTTTATGCGGATGCAATTGCACACATTCTTATTCTACTGCTGCTGTATGGGGCTTTTCCCATGTTAATTCCATTTTTATTGATCATGCCCCTTATTTATTCACTGTTCTCCCTTATAAGATGTCTAATACATACATGACTCCTTTTTCTAATATCTCTGATCACTTAAAATCCTTTACAGGCTATTGCGATCTCAATCACTCTCTAGACACAGCTATTTACGCTACATAATTTTTGTAAATTGAAAAATAGCTATCTTCTTTTATACTGTTTATTTTTTCTCTCATTTCGAATGTATCTATTTCCATGTTCATCCACATTCATCTTTTATTATCAAGTGGTGTTGAAGTAACTTTGCAAACATCACAAAAAGACAATTTATTTTACTTGTCATAACCAAGGTTGCATCACGTACATCGGAAACAAAAAGTGTTTAAATTTTCCATTGTATGCTCCATGCATGAAAGTAAAAGTGCTTCTCAAATGTTCAAGAATACATCTTCTAAAGGGAACAATGTAATATTTTGTTGTTTTCCTTGTTGCACTTGATATTTTTGCCCAACCAGCTTACAAGACAAGTTCTCTTTACCTGTTTGTAAGACTTACTTTTTATACAAGAAGACTTCATCTCAAAAATGGGTGCCCGAAGGTATGGAATTGAAAAAGTACAAGTTTTTAGCCATGTAATTTCCAAAAACATACTATTATGCATCTTGCATCATTTGTTATCTGATTTGAGCCCGATAAAACGATTGCCTCATGGGTTCAAGATAACATTATGCTAGCACTATATGAAACCAAGATGTTCCCAAGGCCCGCCCAAACCTAAGTAATCCCGAATGTCGCAGTCACAAGTGAATACTTTACACAGCTCTGCGAATGTCCTCACATCAGACAGCTTTATCCATTTGAAAGTTTGAGTGTGAAATTGACAGCTCAGTCTTCCATTAATAGGAATACTAATCTCATATCGCATGACAGGGATTAAACAATAGTGGACAACATTAATGTTCGAAATCTTGTATAGATGCTTATATATGTTGATGTTTTTGTCTAGGATCATTATAACAGTTTTTGTAATTTTGATTCCTGAAATGATGTGTCAGTTGCGACTGCCCTCAAATATAAAATGCGCTCTGCAATAGATCATTTTAATATCTCGCCTCACCTATTTCTTGACCTCTGCCGACGATGTAGAGTCGCCTTTGAAGATGAGGCCCCTAACTCCTCCAACCATCTCTTTCTTTCATTGATCTTTGAGAAGCAGCAACTTTCATTGCTGTCCATTCTCAGATGTTATCTTCCTATCTCTTCTTTTGTTTTACTCCTCTGCCGGTGCCTCTGTCCATTCTTTTTAAAGATGGTTTTTGCAAAGCCCGACGATCAGAACAGAATGCCAACCATCTCAATTTTTGTTGTTTTGTTTTTCCACTGTAGTGGGAGATTATTTTGTGTCGTTCAAAAATGAAGATAAACAAATAACTTTTAAGACAGCTGTTTTTAAATAGAGAAGAAACTGAAACTTAAAAAACATCGTTTTGACTGTCCAAGAAAGAAGACACTAGTCAGTATGTTTTAGTTGCTCTGAGTTTCAGCATATGGCACATATAGAATCTTTTATTACCTTTATGTATGCGGATACCTTAATTAGGGTTCAATACCATTGTACTTGTTGTCATCAAATTAGAGAAAAATGTAGATTTTTCATTTTTTTGTCTTGGAGACCGCCGATCATTGCAAAACCTAAGATTTTGGTTTATTCCAACATCAATTACCATGAAATACTGCATCCTGTGGAATTATTTTGTAATATCTAAAATTCATATAATGTTAATATAATTTTGAATGATGTATATACGTTCTAATTGTCCCGTATTTTGACTAAAGTTTTCACAGGAAATACTTTTTCTCGGTCACTGTAAATATAACAATATTGATAAAGCAATTCCATATTGTTTAGATAAATCTAATGCTTATGTTTTATGATTATGTTTGTATGCATATATTATGAGGAACGACCATAATTTGACAAAATTTGGGCGAAACTAGGGCATGCATTCAACAGCCTGGAAATTAAGACATGCCAGTTCCATACAATGACCGCTGACCTCCCTCTCCCTTTCTGGCTTTACTTTTTCACCGTTTTTATTTAACGTTTTCCTTCTCCTTCGTTCCTTTTCCCAAGAGTTGTCTACGTAAATTACTCTCTTTTTTTTTATCAGTCTTATCTTTGTCATACTTCAGTTTTTGGAACTGATTTTCTGTATTGGCTAAAGAATATTGCGAGCTATTTCTGTGTCGTAAATCTTAAAGATAAACGTTTAAGTAGAAAAAACAACAACAACGAAACACTGGAACTTGATCAGATCACCGAAACTTTTATTCTTACAATGCCCCACTCCCCCCTCCCCCAACATCCTCCCACACACCACACATCCTCCCCCCCCCCTCCTCTTTTCCCTCCTCCCTCTCCCCTATCTCCTCTCTGACGATAAATCTACCATGTTTGAAAATGTCGCTATAGCTTCAAAATTGTCATATATTCATGTTAACTGTTACCAAGGGTAAAGACACCCATGGTATGATTACTGCCGCTTTGTGACAATTTTGTTTGTTTGTTGTTATTTGGGGTGAGTAGAAGGACAGGCTAAATAATTCTGAATAAAAATACGTCAGACAAAGTTATTAAGTTCATTTGTTTGTTTGTTCATCTTTGTCTTATTTCAAATCTCCTATTGTTTCTATGTATTTGTTCTCCTTAAAACTTATTTTAATAAATGGCGGATTTGCCACATCAACACAAAGGTTTAAGGGCTTAAGTTTGAACGTGTAATGACTATTCTTCCATGGCCACGTTTTTCTCCGAAGTTAGAGGTTGTATGACGTTTATCTGTAGTTTTATTACTGTCGCCTCCGGGTTAGTAATTCTTCAGATTTACAGAGACCAGAAATCAGATCCAACCAAATGACCTCTAACAGAGTCGCGGAAGTTATGTGAACAGCAGAAGTCGGGTATCCGAAATGTTCAGAGCATTTTTTAAAAATATCAAACACTTTTTGACAATGTCAATTCAAAATCAGGTTATAGTTATTATTGCAATCATATCAATTCAGCAATTTCGGTAATTCAAGATTCGGGTAATATTTTGGGTAAGTAAACATTAATTAATCCAAATCTATGTGTGTGAAGCTCCATATAAATATGTTTATCCATAATTGCGAGAGAATCAAGCAGTATCGCTGCATGCAGTTTTCTCAAAAAATAAATCTGTGCCCTTGTTTAGTCACTTTACGTTCTTTTAAAATTCAGAATTTTTGTTTCTATATGATAACCTTGCAAGTTCGATAACTTTGCTCGACCACTATATAACTAGGGGATAAATAAGTCTGTAGTTGATATATGCCTGAATATCAGTTACTTCAGAAAGAGTTCTCTTGATTTTGCGATTTTGTGGCTCTATTATCAAAGGGAAGTCTACAGTGGGAACTGAATTTCATTTTCTAGAGATAAAACGTCTTTAAATCATGGAGCAAAATGCTCTTTTTAATGCGCCTGACATAATTATATTTGTCCATGCGCTCACATGTAGATCCTTTTATTTACATAAGAAGAGATAACTTTTTGTCATTTTCAGCAAAACAGTTGTATTCTAGCAGAACAGAAGAAATTATTATAGAAAAACAAAAAAGAACAACAACAACAACAACAACAAAAAACGGATATGATAAAAGCAGTGCAAAATGCCACAACATGAACAGGCGGCTTATGCCGTTGAGATCAGCTTGTGAGGACTTGTTTGGAAACATTAGATGTTCTGTTTCCGATTTCTTTGTTTTGTTTGCTTGCTTGTTTTGTTTGTATGTTTTATTTGTTTGTTTACGTGTTTTTGTTGTTTGTTGATTTTATATGTCTTTCCTTCGTATATATAGTTTTATTTTTAAATTGGTTTTATTTTCGTTGTATGAGCAAAAAATACCACATCCGGGCCAGCCTTTATTCTATTTCACACGTTTCTTGGCTACATGAATTTGCTGATCTTCAAAGCTGGTAGTGATACTAACAGCCTAGCTCGCAGTATTATCAATCAGTAGCCAACAAAGATCATAGCAAGGTTGAACCATCGAAATAAAATTTTATTGTCACAATGAAATGGCAATATGAGATGGAAATAGCTACTAACCTTTTGATTTAACGTGTGATTAGGGGCTTTAATTCATCTAATTTGATCACCTTGACAAATATGGTAGATGAGGTTAGTAAAGCTTTTGGGAGAAACGGAAGAGACGGGGTCATTAAGAAAATAGAATTTCGTTTAAGTGCTTTAGATTAAACTTTGTCCACACAATAAGGCTGGTCATCGCGTCGCAGAAAGTATTTACTCAACACAAAACGTAAAATAGGGAAAAGCAGTTGGATGATACTAGTGTGTTCTCTTTGTGATATAGGGGGCATGGGACAAGTTAAGTCATACCTGTCATCTGCACTGAGAATATATATATTACCACATATAGACGCTCTCAGCTCTCTTTTTTTTTCGTTCAGCACTTCTTTTTTTGTTTTGGCTGTCCACAAATTTTTTTCCTTGCTGATTAGGTCATCCCTCAGTCTGCGCTACTTTGCTGTCTTACATTGCCTTCATCGCTATTGCTGTTTCTCTCGCCCCCCCCCCCCCTCCCCGAACGCCTCTCCCCCCCCCTTCTCTCTCTCTCTCTCTCTCTCTGCTTATTCATATCTGTCTCTCTCTCTCTCTCTCTCTCTCTCTCTCTCTCAATCTCTCGAACTCGGCCTTTCCCATCTTCCGACGTTCCTGGTTTTCTGTCCTGTAATCACAGTTGACCCCAGGACACGTCATATTGTGATCTTGTGTCCCTTTGTTATCCCCTTCTGCCTCGATGTTCCCCTCGATTCTATTTCTTGGGGGTTGGGAGGGGGAGGGGGGAAGAGGGGAGGGGAGTGAGGAAATTGGTTCACTCTCATGCAAATTTATCTGTCAGGACAGACAAGAGAACCACTGTTATTCTCTCTGCACACAAAGAGCCCGTAATGAGCAACATAACTTCTTTTTTTTTTTATATCTGCGAGCATTGGTGAAATTAACACGAACATCCACTCCCATGCCATTTAAGAATGATCATTCATCCTTCTTCCTCCTTGTTTTGTCTAATGAAAGCTATCAAATGAGAAACAATACGAGCCAAAAGTGCACCTGTGATCTGAGATATACAAAGATATTTTAATATTGGAGTTTAACATGTAAAGAAATCTTATCGTTGTTTGTTCATTTTGTGTTTTTTCTTAATTTCGACTTGGCATCATCATGGCGGCATTTTTTTGGGGCGAATATTGTTCATTACATGTAAGTGGCATCAATATAGCCATGTTCGTTATTCCCATTTATTTATAACAGGATTTTTCCTACATCCTATATTCTTAATAAAGGAATACAAAAGGTAGAAAACGTTGTTCTAGTTTTACAAAGTAGGAATGTGTGTATGTGTGTGTGTGTGTATATATATATATATGTTATTGTTTGTTTTTTTTCGCTTGTCCTGATGCCGTAGCAGAGAACTACAGCTGAAATCTGGCTTGCGGAGCATAATTTTAGGCCATTATATCGACATGCGAAGTGAAAAGAAATTATTAGACGGCAGAAACAATGGACCGACAAGATCCAGGAGCAGATAGAGAAAACATTGCGGAGACCCAGGCCCTAGCCCACAACGCGTGGTCGATGGAGAAGATTGGTGCACAAATAGTCTAGAGGTGTGCCGATGATTCAAGACAGTTTGTTTGTTTGTTTCTTTGTGTTGTGGTTTAACGGCACATCAGCACGACCACGGCTATATTATGCCACACACGGTGAGATACGTTTACACGTCAAGAAGAAGAGAGGCGGGAGAGAGCGGGACAGAAGACAGGAGCAAGGAGAGGGAGAAGATATGTCACCTCTGGAACGTTGAGAATGGCATTCCATGGGAGATATCCCACCGATAATGGGCTTTCACCACCTGCAGCTGGGAGCAAAGAACCTACTTATATACCCCGGGCCCCGGTGGGGAAGATTCAAGACAGGGTGAAGGTCTAAGAAGAAGATGATGAAAAGAGGATTGACAAGTATTAGGGATGGAACTTGAGAAAGTACTATACATTTTCTCACTTTGACACTATAACTGTTTGAGCAGAGGAAGGATGATTTAACACAGGAGGATGATTTAATATAGCATTCAACAACAGACAGGGTATTTGCCTACAAGAGAGTGAAATATCACAAACATGGCTTAATCACTAGTTTGGCCTCCCTAAGTTTTATGCGGTTAAACGTTCCTGTGACTGTTTTACTATATGTTACATAAAGCTTGGAAAATTAATTCAATTGTTCTTCAAAAAGGGTTTTAAGAACACATTTTCTATTATTTGTAATGAATTAAATGTTAATCGACCAAAGCAAGTTTTTTTTCACATACCAGGAACAATAGCTGCAGCTCCTTAAATTCATTCACATGAATGTGATAAGCTCCTCATTTTTAGCTTTTTTTTTTTCTCTCATCAAGAGAAAGTCATTGATTTGGAATAGCGAACGCATCCTTCAACCGCAGTCTTATGTAAAATCAATCTTAAGACGCTCCCACCCACAAAATAGGTGGCAAACCAAGATAATGGAAACCAAAAGTGTAAGGGCGTCATTTTCAAATCACCTAAAAATTGTTGTTGCTGTTTTTTTTAATGCCAGTAAATGATATTTATATGTTTCCTACGCATGACCAAAGAAATGCTTCAGTCAACAGACATATTATTTAGATATATCTTCACACACACACACACACACTAGACACACTACGCACACATTACGCACACACACTATACACCCACACCTACATGCACATACACAAGTGATGTTGGAAAAGACAACCAAAGTTCAGTCATTCAACATTGCATGAAAGGATTGAGAGAGAAAAGGAAGATAAGACAGCAATACAGGTACATATATCCAAGTATAATAAAAAATATTAAAACCTCCTGTAAGTCACATATTTATAGACTCTAGATCAGTACCTTTACCCCCTTTCCTCTCCCCTTAAAAGGAATATCAGTGTTTCTATACACAACTGAAACCACAAAATGCTAACACATTGAAAAGACAAAACCACAGACTACTCGAAGGCATTAATTTGTTTCATAGCAGTCTTAGACGAAAGAGAATCAAGCGCATGACTTTGACAGCGCCTGACTAAGACATAGGATCGGAGTCATAACTGCGGTCAGCTTGAGTGGTCTTCCCTCTGATGCCGAGTCGAACATGCCAACCGTCACTTTATTTAACAGACACAGCCTGGTGTAACCGATACATTTGCGATCCATGTTAATATCGATTATTTTCTTTATTCGTATGGAGATTGCGCAGTCTCCAACCTTATACGAAAATATTTTCATGAAAATAATCCTGCTTGAACATGATCTTAAAGAAATCGTTTCAATGTTTGTACTGTCATTATCTCTGCATTTGAAAATCAATATAACTGCAATCAATGAGCAAAGGGCCGACGTCCTTTTGACGACTTGACGACTGCAGTATAATAGTGCGAATCCATTGCTATATGCAAAAACACAAACTAACCAACCAACAAACAAATGTGCCAAGCTGCCTATAAAAGATCTTCTATTATTGTTCTTGTATTGTATTTTCGTATTAATATCAGTATTACAGTAATTTACGAAATGATTTGACCACTTAATCACTTTAATCTGATTTTTTTAATATTGAAATTCAGTCAACAATGACGTTATTTTTAAGATAATCTTTTACTTTAATCGTTTTGTCGTTAGCTAACAGAATCCGTACTGATATGAATGTCTAGATCTATATCGATACCACCCTATCTTTGAAAAAAAGAAAAAGGTTCTTTTTGTAAGTCAGACAGGAAAGAGGGATGTCAATCTGTCCGTTTGATTTACGTCCTCGCTGTAACCACCAATAGTCTAGCAGCTGCGTCTTGTCAAGTTTCCCATTAGCAACTGTGAGGTGTGAAGGCAGCCAACAGCCGACGCACACAGACATGTTGGCCTACTGGAGACGAGCACGCACGCGACGCTCAGTGTCTCCTGTGCCTGGGCGACCCGAATCTCTGCCTTCAAATGTCAGTCCAGATCACTTTGAACGTCAGAATGAGATTTTACTTCAAAAAACAAGAAGTATGTCAGCCTTCTCCACCTGTCATGTCCTCAATACTGCACTTTATCCTGACTTTACTGTAAGTGGCTTTGGCATCACTGGTGACAGTGATATTATCTTTGCGGTGATTTGTTTCTGATGAGATCGATTGCAACATTTTTGTATACTGTGGTTTTCAAGAAGTCTTACATGCTAGGTAGCCAATAAAACAGTAAACCTAAGAAAATAGGTCTCAGCTTTCGCAATCAAGTAGAGACTGATATGAGAAGACTGATGGAATGTTCAGACCAATTTCAATATGATGATAAACTTTAACTGTAATTAGAAATATTCTTAATTGAACTTTAGTGAGGGGGGGAGGGGGGGGGGGGGGGGGGGGGGGGGGGGGGGGGGGGGGGG
>JBCEWB010520658.1:4017-18962 GCA_039654565.1 Peronia peronii | reverse complement strand
GGATGGATGGATGGATGGATGGATGGATGGATGGATGGATGGGTACTGGGTGGATGGATGGATAGGTGGGTGGATGGGTGCATGGATAGACGGATAGATAGATTGATGGATGGAACGAGAGAAAGAACGATGGAGAGATGAAAGGATCATGGGATAATCTCCGATAACCTTGCAATGCTAATACTAATGTGTGTATACTTTTTTCTCTCTATCAGGCCACCCACAGAACATCTGATTCAAAGTCTGGTCACCGTCTTAGTGATGGATAAAGGTAGCATGGATAGACGGATGGATGGATGGATGGATAGATGGATGAATGGATGGGATGATGGATGGATGGATGGATAATGGATGGATGGATAATGGATGGATGGATGGAGGGATGGAGGGTCGAATGAGTGGCTAGAAGGATGGTTGAATGGTTGGATAGATGGGAGGATAGACTGAATGAACGAATGGATGGATGGATGGATGGATGGATGGATGGATGGTTAGAAGAATGTTGATTGATTGATTAGATGGGAGGATAGATTGGATGGGCAAATGAATGGATAGATGGATGGATGGATGGATGGATGGATGGATGGATGGATAGATGAATGGATGGATGAATGGGTGGATGGGTGGATGAATTAATGGGTGGATGGATTGATGGACAGATGGATGGAAAAATGGATAGGTGAACGAATAGGTAGACGGTTCGACGGATGGATCAACGAGACATGTTTCAACTGAGTAAAAAACTGACAACATGTTTACAAATGAAAGTGGTCTGGCCTGTCCAAACAGATGCACGTTCGACATTTGGCCAGGGCAAATAACCGAGTGAGAAACTGTCGCTTTTATATCATACCGACTTAAGAACTACTGATTTTTTTTTTTACAGTGTACAGAGTATCTACACCGTACGATGTTAGATGTGACATAATGTTTGCCTTACCATCTCTTCCACTGACAGGACAACTACCAAGCCTGCCACCCTGCAGGGACACGTCGCTTAATGTCACGTGGGAACCGCAGAGAAAACCCAGCGGTTACTGGAAGAAAAATAGCTGGACCACTTTGTTATGTAAACCGCCGACCATCACCCAAGCATGGCTAGCTTCTTGTTTGAAAGATACACATATCTGGCTATTCGGCGATTCCAACGGCGTTCGTCTTTATTGGTCTATCCAGCGTATCTTTGACTGTCAGACCAGCAGAGAGGGAGAATGGCCATGGCGAGCTGAATGTGAAAATGTTGGACAGGGCATAACAGCCACATTCTCACCTGTGGAATATCCTCTGTATTTGGGCTTGCAATGGGAAGGTCGGCTACCCTATTGGTCAGTGGCTAAGCAAATTGATTCAATACCGTCCACTGGCAAGCAGATTGTGATCGTCCACTATTTCCTGCATATCGTGGCCTCCCACCTGAGCGTCGCTCACACTCGGCTGAAGGTCCTGCGCGAGGCCGTTCAGCGGCTGATACTCAGAAACCCTCGGGTCTTGGTGGCGATCAGAGGGCCTCACGTCAGCTATGCGAACTGGCGGGAGAACCACGCTTTAGGCGGTGACAGCTTGGGCACATTCTTCACCCAAATGATCCAGCAGGAGTTCCGAGGCCTGGAGGACAAGGTGATGTTTCTGGACGGTTGGGAAATGACGACAGCGTTGGAGAATGCAGAATATCACCCGCCTGACTTTGTCCCTGATGAGATGATCAAGCTGATCATGTTCTTCAAATGCTAGTGAACAACTGGACAGCTCAGATTCGAGGACCATCAGGAAAAGTTGGACACAATGAGCGCTATAGTCGGTGGTGCTAGACCGGGGAGGCTTTTGTACTGATCTGGACTGAAACTTTCTGAATTAATAATTAACCTATATATGGTGTCCCAAGGTGCTGTACGTTTCTGTAACAATGATAGTCAGCACAAAAACCACACTTATTCAGCAGATTAACATCCAGCTAAATATCATTTTTACCGCTATATTCTCTAAATTAAAGTATACTCTTAATCAGTCATTTATTTTTCAAGACCTGGATAACTGGATGGTGATCTGGGTTTGTGTCTATGTTTACATCATCTGGTTTCATTTTTATTCGTCCATGAATGACCGTTACTGCCCAAGATTTGGAGTTAGATTCCTTTTTTTTTTTTTTTCGCTGTGGCGTGTGGAACGACAAAAGACGTTCAGCTGACTTGATGTGTAAAGAACCTAAAGGATCCAATTATATGTACATAAAGCTTTAAGTTCTCCGGACTGCAAAAGTTGTCTCTCTCAGACTGGATTAAGATTTGCATGTAACTGACGTCACATCTTTGTCTTCCACCTCTCTCGCTCTTCCTTTTTCAAAGTTCTCTTGTAGCCAAGCGGTGTCCAAGCGTGCTTTACTATAGGCTAGCGGTTGCAATTGTGCTTTACTGTATTTACATCAACAGCGGATAGCGGTCCCGTCTTGTTTGTGCAATGTGCTTCACACGCTTCACAGGGAAATAAGACTGGGAGATATCAGCTTATTTGGGATCCCAACACAATTCTTCATCTATAATAATAGGCAGAAAAACGGGGGAAATCGAAAAATCCTTTACATGCACTTAATCGGTCCGTCACATTTTTTGATATTTGAATGAAATGCCCATCGGCCAGTACGCCTACAGAACACGTAAGCCTCCAATTGCAGTTTTTACCCTATAAACAAACAAACCCTTATCACTGCAGTTACCAAGGTAAATATTGTCAGATAAAAATTTGAACATTGAAACAGGTCAGTCTTAGACTTTTCGGCTCTGCTTTTTTTGGTCGACCCATCAATACAACAAATAGATTGACTTCAGAACCCAAGGAAATAGTTTTGATTACTTACACACAAGACGGAACACACTTTTTTTTGTTGTTGTTGCTGCACAGAAACGTTGACTGGTGACAGACATCACAACCCCGGCCCGCTCCATCATTTGTCTCCACCATTTTGTCTGCAGAGTTCACAAAGATAACTCGCTTCACTCTATCCCTTGTCTTCATCCCTTGTCTACCCCACCCCCCTTCCTTGAACACGCTCTCTCAAAGGAAGCTGCAGGTAATTTTAACGAACAGAGAACTAGTCCCTGGATTCTTTTTTCCTCGGGCGTCTTTTTTTTTTCCCCTGGTGTCTTTTTTTTTTCCCTCGGACCTCATTTTTTTCTTTTCTATCAGAAGGTGTTACTGTCTTAAAGGAGGTGTTTTTTTTTTTCTGAACTAAGAATAAAAACTGCCTTGAGCAATGAGGGCGTTTCTTTCCTGGGTGGTGTTTCTCCTTCTATGCCAGCATTTGTAAATTCATTTCTGCGGGTCCAAAGTGAAGAAAATTTCTGAACAGCTCGTCCTGCCCAGTCTGTCTCTCAATCTTGACGCTGTCAGCGCGGATGTCCATTGATTCTTAATAAGTCATTTTGACTATCAGCCAAAGTACTTCCTTTCTAGGTAGGTGAGGTATTACAGTTTATACATGTACAAGAACTGTGAAGATGAAGAAAAATTATTTTTGCTCATATTCTTTGAAACGTGATATAGGCCTACGAAAAATTCTGGGGAAAAATCAACATGTGGTGAAAAAGAGTTTGTTTTTGTTTTTGTTTTCATCTCATCAAGTACATATGTAGCGGAAACGTATCTATACACAATATCTTGATTGTGAGAACATTTTTTGTAGTTGTACATATACAGGCTTTATGGATCTCGATCTCTAACAGTGGCATCAAAAAATGATCTTATCACATACAATTTATGCAACATTTATTAACATTTCACATCTGAAAGAAAAAAAAAATGTTTTTTAGAGTTTCATAGATTGTAAATATCTTATTATGAATTGCATTTTACATGTTTTAGTTTTAAAACTGAAGTTCAGATGTTTGAATCATTGCATTAAACGGCTCAACTCTATAAGACATTTTAAAAAATTGTTGAATTTTCCAGAATTATGTCCCTTACGGTTATATTTCTGGCAAAATTACTTAAAATCAGACTGCCTGGATTGAAAAACAAATCGTTGATTTACATGCTGAATTTAATAAACTTTGAAAAAGTATCAGTACCATTGTCACTGAGAAGACATAAAAGCTGAGTGTTTTTTTTTTCTTTGCTTCTTTGTGTGCATTCCTTTTAGCATGAAAATGTGTATCACCCGTTACGCAATAATATAGCTCTGATTCCTCAAGGTAACATAATACTGAAAAAAAATCAAAAAAATCTGAAAGTACATCCAGTTTCCTCCCATTTCATATACAATACATTACTATAGGCATCTAGCTAAGTGGACATTAAAGCTTTAATTATTAGGCATTGTTATTGTTACTGAAAATAAAAAACAAAGTCGATTGAATAGGGTTACATAGCAATCCCTGTATAACCAATATACCACAGACGCAACAGTATGAATAAATGAATAAATAAATAAATAAATAAATAAATAAATAAATAAATGAATGAATGAATGAATGAATGAATGAATAAATAAATAAATAATAAAGCTGAACGCAGGGCCTTGTTAAGAATTCCTAGCAACTGTGCAGAGAAGAAAACTTTAGTGGTTCGGCTGTGTCTGAGAAGAAGATGAAAAAAAAAATGGGCGCACAATATCACCCAATGGACACGAGCCAGCTTTGCTATGACCCAAATACGGCAGAGATGGAGAGAGTTGCCATATCAAATCTATGTCCCCGGTAGTTCCTCTAGGAGCTGAGAAGTTACAGGACCCTTAAGCTTAGAATGAACCGTATAACCAATGTATTGTGCCATGATCTCAGCATTGCCACGAAGTATCTTGGCATCATCCAAGAGCTGAACTTTGGCACCAGTTAGACTTTTGCCATCATGAACCATTTGTTCAGCATGGAGAATTCAGCTCTTATCACAGCGCAGATCGCGACACTCACCACCTACAAAGTCAAAACATTTACCATCAGCACACAGGGTGCATATGCTTAGAACGGCAGGCACACACCAAAGCCAAAGACTACTGCTACAGACAGTCAAGACGTAGGGAAAAGAGACTACGAAAAGACTTGATAAATTAGTTGCCATTGCCAACAAATAAAATGTTTGTTAACAAAACTTGAAACACACTGAGGACAGAAAAGCGCACGCTATATCAATGGTTGGAAAGTGAAAGAGAGAGAGAGAGAGAGAGAGAGAGAGAGAGAGAAAGAGAGAGAGAGAAAGAGAAAGAGAGACAGAGAGAGAGAGAGAACTATGTGGAGACGTATGTCAAAAACTTCGGACCAGTAGTGGAAGTGAATCGTTCGGAACTTTGCAGCCATCATATAACGCATACATATTACGTATTCGTAATCGGGATATGTCTATTGTAGCCATAGACGAGGGAGACAAAGAAAGGGATAGGAAGACAACACTAGAGCATGGACAACACCCGAGAATGAGATCTGCTAATTTTCAAAGAGCAGTGGAAGGCAGTGGGGATTGAAGGACGTTGGTTGTCTCAGCTTTAAAACAAATTTTAATTCTTCTCTAATCTATTGTAACATGGATTAAAAAATTAAACGGACATATTATGGGGAAAGAGTACAGACAAGAGAAACACAAAAGGGGCATAAATGGGACTTAAATGAAGGAGTAAAACAAAATAGTCTCAAAATGCCTCTATTTCTTCGCTCTCAGTCTCACAAGCCATTGAGAGAACGGTAATTTCCTATACCTGGCTCACCTCCTGCGTTTTAATAACGGATACATTTCCCTAAAAAGATAAATAATTACATGCATTTAGACGAAACGCAATAGTGGACGCTTAACAAATTTTTTGCAGCAGCTGGCTGTTTTTCTTTTCAGTTTAAAAATATTGCTTAAAATCAATACCTGGGGTACTATCTTATTTTTAATGTACGCAAGATGAACTTATGGAATAGAGCGACCAGCGTACGTAATGTTAACGTTTTAAATTGTTTCGTCATTACCACTCCTTATTTTTTACAAAATTAACGATGGCGACGCACGAACGAAGACGGTCTGAGAATGCCACCGGGTGGCCAAATTACAAAATGAACAGGCAGCCAAGCCACCCTGCATCTTTGACATTAGAGAGGACAATTAACTTGTAAGTTAATGTTCTTCATATTGGGAAACAATACTCGTGCACAGATATTAGATCTAGACTAGGAATAGAAGTGCACGCAACGTCACAAGTCAACGATTGGATCACCTCTACATGTGAAGTAAATAAAGAAGCGCGTACCAGTAATTGGTTTAAATAATCATAATAAATAGACATACAGTCAAAACTGGTATGATGGTACAGTGGTCTCCGCTTAAGAACCCGGTCATCAGGAGACAAAAAAAGCGGGCTCTTAGGCGGACGGGTTCTTAGGCAGATTGAAATGAAAAGTTACGCCACAGACTGTCTTCACTACTTTGATTAATTGATTGTTACAGTTAAAGAAATATCTATGCAAATAAGTACAGCCTTCTTCCCTGGATGTGTGTTATAATTAGATCTAGCAATTCCTGATCTTTTTTAGCATATAATTACATCAATACTGCCCAGCGTTTAAACGTCGAGTGAGTTGTCACATAGTGCTATCATTGTTGAAAACATGATATTGCTATGCAACACTGCGGATCATCGCATGAATGACTCAAATGTTTACAGAGCGACCGAAGTAGCAAAACAACTGACCAATCAGGAGGCTATACTTACACCTCGTTATTCACAGAGCCAATCACAAGTGCTGTCCCATGTGTTGTCAAATAAAGAAATGGTTAGGGGCTAGTCCACAATGTGGCCTGATTATGCAGTCATACACCAACCATCACTTCCCTTCTTTTGTCTACCAGTTTCTTCCACCCTTGTCCCCATGTTTCTGCACATGTAGCACTGTGCGTTTCTGTCAAGTGGACAATATGATGTGAAATTACACCATAAGTACTCGCATGTCTTGGCCCCACACTAGGCTCTTAGGCAGATTTTTTATTTGGGAGCGGGTTCTTAGAGGGGTAAATTATAGAGGTAAAAGAGGTGGCTTCTTAGGTGGACCGGGCTCTTAAGCGGAGGGTTCTTGAGTGGAGACCACTGTATTAGGTTGAAATTCTTGGTACTAGATCTAGAGTTGTGGTCTTGTCCTATTCACACAAGGCTGTTGCTATCAAGCAATGCTAATGAAAAATTTCTTTTTCAAATTAATTGCTCTTGGTTTTGTGAACTGGAAAGTGCTATCTCTTCAAAGTGTCATGCCTTTTGAATAGGTACTAGAAACCGCTTGGTTTAGAAACACGAAATCTGCCTGAACGGGTGAAACTGCATCAATTTTGATCAACTTCACACAGCTCTATCTCCTCTCCTGAATGTCCTACAGTAAAACAAATTAGAGTATTGGAAAGATGAATTTTTCGCGATTGTCATAGTGTATATTATATTTATGTCAAGTATTTACAATGTTAGGACACATAGGTCTGCGTAATTGTGTTAAGGGTTTTCACCTTTTGAGCGCACCGGCTGCCATTGAGTGCGATGTTTATTTTGGGTCATATCAGGAAATGGGCTCATGAAAATTTTCAGCGTATTGGACAAATTCCAATTTGGTGCCAAAATGTGGATAAAAGAATAGTGCTTCTGGTCATGTAATTTTTATTCCTGTGAAATTAGTTCAATTCGAAGAAAAACAAGAATTTCCAAAATCAAAGGCAAAAAAAAAGCCGGTTACACATGTCTTTGGTGAATATGAGATAAATCAGAGGAATCCTTATCTAATTTCCTTTTCCCGTGTGACATATCACGATTCTATAGCATCAGGAAAAGTTTCACGCGCCATTTGAAAATACCACACATAGTAGGAATTGGAGACATTTTCATGCGGTGCCAAACAATGGCGGAACCAAATTGCGATGTTGATGCGCCTGTTCCATCCGTAAAGTTCAGAATCTGTTGCATCCATTGATATTTTTTAACTATAAGGCGAGAAGACATTAAAAAATCTTCCCAATATGTTATTTTTGTAGTTTATTCATTGTGATAACTAATTATGACCATTTCTTTCTACTGCTTCTCTGTTTTCTTTTCATCGGCAAATGAGCGCTCAACTCAACATTTCCAACCACCAGTTATTTTACCACATAGCTCTAAATCATCATTGAAAGGTCTGATAGAATTATAGAACGTGTGCTTTGAACATGCATATGATGTTTTGGTATTTTTTTTTATTTATAAAGTATTTAAAGGGTCTTGAAGTCGTTTGTTTACTTCAGCCTTTATGTTTAGCGCTATAGATCTAGATCTAGCTAAATAGAGCACTGTCCCTTGGTGACCCAGTGGACAGCTTTGAAAATAATCAAGTAATCAGTGTTTTAGTACCAATCGAAACCTAGATCTAGATCTATATTATAATTATTTTTATTCATGTTATCGTGAATCTAAGTCTAGTAATGGAATTACAACATTACCCTGGGTTTGTTACTTTAGTAAACAATATTTAGAGGCCTGTGATTAAATAGCATTCCCCCCCTCACTCCTCCAGCTTATGATCATCAAATGGATGCATCATACAAGAGAATTCAGTCGCAATAGTGGCCAACACATGGAGGAGCAAACTGCAGTAAAAATCCCTTTCTTTAGCTCTTGTAAGTGGTTTTTATTATGAAGGGATGTTTAGAAATACAATAAAGCAGTTTTATCTCTACTGGTCAACTTTTGATTTTTTTGATTTTTTTTTCTTTTTACCAGATTTGGGCTCCTACCAATATTAACCTCTTTACAAAACTACTTTTTACATGAATCTATCTGTGGAAAAAATTGAGCCTACTCTGTATAATTCAGACATTTAATATGGAAAGTTTCAACAGTTGGATGTTCTTGAAAAAAAGTTACGAATGTCTGAAGTTGGCCGATGCTGCATTCCCGACTGAAAATGTTCAAAGATTTTTCCTGCTCTTCCCTTTTTGACCTCCTCTGTGCTGATTTATATTCATCTTTAAGTTCAGCTATTACTTCTGTGTTATTGTAATTTGTACAGAGATTGCAAAACTGTAACATCAACCTTCTACACAAGAAAATGGCAGAGTGATTATTGCTTAAAGAAGGGCGTGTGGCACTTTATTAGGAAAGCCAGAAAAAAAACTTAAGTCCCGTGAAACTTAAAATCAGCATAACTTTCTTAGTATTCAACATACAGGAAAACCTGACATCCCCATGCTCAGGAAAACAAGCTCTATCAGACTATGGAGTTAAATTTATTGTATCATTGACTTTGAAAATTGGTTTCTAGTACTATTTTGAATTTTTAGAATCCATCCATAAATGAAAAAGTTACAGGATCTTAAAGGTTGGCAAAAATGGGATTTGCTTATAGAAAAAATATTCTCAAAAAGTGGGCCTTTTCATGGTGAGTTTTTCTGGGACATTGCCATATCTTGGCATTCAGTTTGAGTATGGGAATGAAACTTGGCATACTACTGTATTTTTTTGCTGAAGAATCCACTACTGCAATCAGAAATGTGACAGTTCTCAGTTTCTGAGCTGTGACTAAAAATATAGCATCGCTAGTCGTCAAATATTGCTGAAAATGAAACTCTACAAAGATGGAAGAGACGAATCTATTGATAGAATAAATTACCACATCATTTAAATCTCATGCTCCAAGTCTGAGTTTGAGCATGGTGTGACAGTTTTCTGTTGTCCTTGTTTGTGATATTTTACTTTCCTTAACACTTTGCTTGCCAAAGCGCAGTACTAAATATTTCTGAAATTGATGAAAGTGCACCAAGTGATGAAAATATTTGTTTCAGGGACGCCCGTATTTGTATCTTTTGAGGTAAACTATTAGAATCTTCCCTTACCCTTATTTTTCTAACTGAGTTTACACATACACACACCATGAATAGTCGTTAGATGTGTCCTGATGTCTTGGCAGGGAAAGTGTTAACATTTTTTTTTTTTTTGGTTCTTGTTGGTTTTCTCATTTTCTTTCTATGGCCTCCAACTTTCCAGTTTTGCACTCTTCACTTTGGTTTCTTTCAGTTCTTGTTTTCATCTGTTTGTTTACCACCTGATACTGCTTAGCTAAGCAGTTATCGTTGCTTTTCTTTCTGCAAAGTTGTTCACATCGCAGCATTCAGGTTTTCTCTCTTTTTCACATTTCTTATGTTATAATGTGTTTTTTTCTGGATAGGTCGACGACTTTTTCTTTCATACTTTTCATGCTTTTTTCTCTAGAACAGAGGCTTGATGTTCAAACCTAGAGATCTGATCTGAGCAGAATTTTTTTTTGTTTTGTTTATGCTGCCTAGGGACTGAATTTTAATTGAAGAATGGGAAGGGAGTGGGGGGGATGGAAATGAGGCAGATTCGGTAACCTGTGATGGTGTAGAGTGGATGGAATCATATGAAGAGGGTTGCATAGGTGACACAAGTGTGCCTCAGGAAGCACAAATGTCTCTTATTTAAAAGTCTCCAGTGATGGGCTACCCTCCTTAGCTTTCTTTATAATCCATATAATTTTGAAGCGAATAGTGTCTGGAGGTACTGAAGTCCAAATTACATGATGTACAAGACGGCAGTTTTGATACAGATGCATCTTTATGCATGTATATAATCGTGCCATTCGCTGCATCAGATAGATCTAGATCTATTTTTCAAAAAGTTTGGCACTGTTCATGGAAAAACCTTATGAATGAAAGAATGAAGGATACTATTAGATTAGCACATATGAGTAATATTAAATAAGTTGTCATTGTGAACAAACTGTTTTTATTAGGCGTGTTATATGGCTTATGTGTGGATCTAGATCAGGTAATTGAAGCTCCTGACAGGGAATTCATAGTACTAGATCTAGATCTATCTTCTCGTTCCCAGTTCAAGACAAGTCAAGTATTTTCATGCAAGTGGACCGGGGGGATGGGGATGTATAAAGAACAACAGAAAACTAGGTCATGACTGGGTATTGCATTTTGTCACCATTTTTTATATGAATTACTACCCAGTTAGGTGTTGTTGATTCCTTTCAAGCAAATCATCCATAGAACATGAATGTACATTTCATCAACATGTATATCCCACGTTTACATTGTACACTCCCTGACATGTTTAGCACAGGAATAGAAAGTAAATATGATGGGTGCCAGGCATCCCCTGATCTACTTTTAGTGATCAATGACAAGACAATGCGCCATCTGATTATGCACTGTCCCCATAGTGTTCTGTATTATCCATCAATGGACCCTTTGACCGACTTTCTTGCTATGCCGGTTGTGACGTAGGATCGGGAAATATTTGCAAATGTAAATTTTGTAAACAGTACAAGACGTAAAGATTTGAAATTTTAAAGCATCAAAGAAGTATTGAACTCATTCACTATCAACATTGAAAGTTGTATTCTCCGTAGTTTGCGAAATATATGATAGTGAAATAAAGCCCACACAAATACAACCACTTAAACTAAAGTAGGAACTTCAATGTCCACATATTATTAGACTGATCTGTTTTCTGATTGGTTGCCAAGTTTCATTCACATTAGTTAAGAAACAACACCGTAACAGCATGTGAAAGAGGGAAATCCCCAACCTGTTTTCGATCCAAAAATAGACTTGCTGGCGGTGATCAAAATCAGGCACACAGCAGCACGGCTGAAAAGCATTGCTAGTATTACTTTGCTACCCGGACTCGGGTCTGTTAAGAACTAAGTGTTATGGGTCCACTAATTATTCTTGCAGGACGAGTTTTCACTGCACAGTGTGAGAAAACAGACCAAATATCAATAAAAATGTACGAATTAAAGTAGAATTTTCAGTTAGGCCTACAGTGGAAGGATTCATTATTGATAGATCTAGAGTCAACCTAGTGGTGTTTGACCACCGCCCCCAGTCCGATCACTTTCTCTTTTTTAAAAGTTGTTAGCTCCAACTTCCAGTTACAGTTACAGTAACTTATAGGTTGTATTGTTGGCATTCTATTCTGGGAAACCAACATAGTGAAACAACAATGGTGGCGCCTGTAGCGCAATGAGAGTGGCCATTTTGTGAAACCATCTTAAGTGGTTGGACACTGGTAGGTCGACTCTAGGCCCATGATGTTTTATGGTCCAACTGAGCCGACATGTTGACCTACTTAGCTTGCATGTGAAAGGTTTAGATCCGGAGCCACTGTAAATATGGTAATGTTTTAGGGCCTAGTTTGTTGTTGAAAATTTACTTAAACTACACAGAGAATTCATGAAGAATTCAAAAATGCTTAAGACTTAAAATTTATTCAAAAACTGACTCTTTGTGCAACATCTCCTAGGCTAGCCCAAAAAACGAAATAAGGGAAATCACGCATGTGCAATCACCAAAAAAATAAAGTAAACTGGAAAACATGTCAGGTGGCGAAAATTGGTCTATGGAGGACTCTAACCAAACCTTATACACTAATCCTAACAAAACAAATGTTTCAAATTCGGAATATGTTGAAATTTGGCACTCAGATCCATGAAGGATAGTTGACTGTGATCGGGTGCATATCACGAGGGCATTTCTAAAAATAGCTCCAGGTCCGTATAGCCAAAAAAATCTGTCCTGACTTGGGCCCATATAGATATAGCCACTTTGTTCACACAGCCACAAAGTGTGACAAGGGGCCTTTTGGGTGGTATTGCTATTCGGAGTTATATAGTTTAATTTACATCTATGAAACTTTCACAATTTTCATATAGAGCTCCACTTAGAATTTATATGTGATTTTTCACTTTTAGATCGAGGTCATGGATAATGGAATGGATAGTGGTCAAGTCAGTGAGAATCAGTACTTCAACTCAATCGAGATAACTGCCTCCAGGTGGTTGAAAGACATATATAAATTGTTCAACCCAATGGTCCTGGACTCAGTTAGCAGCACATGTCCATCCTTTTTTTTTTTTTTTTTTTTAAGTGTTTGTTTTAATTTTTTTTTTTTTTTTAGTGAATAGATTGTGTGCTGGTGTTTCAGAATGGTGTATTTAAGGATGTGGGGGAATGTAGATCCAGGACGTAGGTCTCAAATCAATATTTATAGCCTATTCTTAGTATTATGGCAATATGGTACCTCACCAAAGGCATATAGATCAAGGCCTGCCAATAACATGCAGACGTGCCAGACTTACTCCGACAAATTAGACATTAGTGAATTTTTTTTTTTTTAATCTAGATCCAGGTCAAGATCTACAACAAACTCGAAAATTTAGATATCATTCTTTTATAAGTATTCTATCTGATCGGGGATTCTCTGAGCGATGATACATGGAGGAATGTCATGTATGAGTAATCATGGGAGACCAACAGATGTAAACATACAACAGAACCACAACTCTTTACTTGTGCCAAGTTCTTGCTCTTTAGCCTATCTGCAAAAGAAATTTGAATACATAATTTATATGAAAGTAATAGAATTCCTGGTTGGGGATATTAATCTCAAGGGCTATAATCCCCCGTTTAGTCTCAGGAAGCTAAGATCCATAAGTGGTCAAAGCGTAAAATCCTGATCTAGAGGAGTCCCAAATACATCATAGGTAGAATTGTATTGGTATACATATGTGCAAATATCTCTGATTTGAGATGCCTCAGTTGCGGTACTATACTGGCATCGGATCTAGATAGTCTAATTCCTAACTAGACATAGCTCTTGATCTCTGCCATCCATCCTAATCTCCTTCAACTACCATCCCCCCCCCCCAAATGTATAGAAAAATACAAAAATTCTGTCTAAAACACACAAATACACACCTTTTACAAGAAGGGGGGGGGGGGGGAGGGGGTTGAACCCAGCATTCTCAGATGATACTGATAATACTAATAGAAACATATCTCTGCGAGAAAAAAAAAATACAGGTGAATACAAAAATTCTGCCGAATTCACACAGACACAAAGGGAAGAAACTAAAAAAAAGAGGAGCCACTGGGGATCGAAACCTCCATTTTCTGGTGATAGTAAAGTCATAAGTAGTCACTTTTTCCATTTGGCCAGAGATGACTATGACTTCCTGGTAAAAATAACTACATAAAGTCCAAATTGAAATGGCTACTCAGTGACCTTGTTCTATGTCCTTTTTTTTTTTCTCATTTTTCTTTATATCAGTGATCCACATTTAATTCGAATGTGCATAAATTTTAGGGTTAGGTTTTACAAAGTGGTAGCACATCAGATTGCTCTTAGAAAATATATAAGAATCACTGCAAAAAGCAAAATCGAGAATAAATTTTTATGTACGTATTTCCAGGATTTTACCTTATTTTGAAATGAATGTACTTGCATTTGATGATCTGTGTAAATATCTCTACCATGTGCATAAATTCTTTAATTAGATACTGCAAAACAAGTTTTAGCAGCAGATTTTTCTGGGTATTGTAAATCCTTGATCTATATAAAAAATCTCTGATTTTTTTAAAGAGAAGTCCCCGATACAACCATGATGAATTTGGCAACTCTATAGTTGTACACACATGCCTCGTCTCCAGTCATGACTTTATACACAGACTTTGACGAGCCTTTGTCATATTCTCTGAGCATGTTTTGACAAAACTTAACCCTGACACTTTTCTGAGCCTCAGTAAACATATGGGGTACACACCGGGCACAGACCTTCCTAAGCTGTAAGTGTTCATGTAAAAAGTCATAGGCAGTATATTGGATGAAAAGCCAAATTCCTCTTGTACTTTTTCCATAGGTAACATAGATCTATATCAGAACTAGAATTCTAAAGCTAAACATCATTCATATTCTTATATAAAGGCACTTGCCAGCCACAATGAAAGGAAGCCATTGATTTTACACTATTTTGGACTTTTAAAACATGAATCACAACCACACCAAGGTAACGGTTCAGTATCACCAGTTTCTGTAGAGAAAAACAACAAACAAGGGATTCTGTACAAAAAAAATCTGTACAGACCTAAAATAGGTCAATCTATCTGTGGATCCTGTGTATTTCTTTTTATTACTGGGATCTATGTGATTTACGGAAACCTTA
>JBCEWB010520548.1:0-18963 GCA_039654565.1 Peronia peronii | reverse complement strand
GATTTTGAAAACGGTATTGAATCCTTCATCTTTTTTACTCTTTTTTCTCCCTCCCCCCTCCCCCCCCCCCCCCCCCCTTACGACACACACTTTCCAAGCAGTTTCGTTGTCCGGCACAGATCCCATCCACCCCATCTTTCCCTGAGGGACCCCGGCCCAGCGTACACAGCTCGCTAGTTCACCTGGCTTATCCACCTCGTTTAGTGGTGGCAGTGGCAGCAAAAAGATATATGTAATATGTACATAGTTGTAACTGGAGACGGCCTCAAGATATCTGACAACAGTAATGCGAGATATCTGGTTATTTGGGTTTGTGACCAGATCGAGCCTATTTAACTATGTAATTATGCTTTACTCTCAGTGGCAGCATCAGGATCGAATAATTACTACGATATTTAAAACATAACGTGCATAAGAAATCAAAGACAAGCATAAAATGCATCAACATCACAAACATTCGAATTAAAATGTAAACGTTCATGATAAAGACCTCCTTGAAAAAAATCATAGGTTACATCAACAGCACCACAAGTTCTTACATATATTTCTTTACTCCAAGGATCTCCACGCACCTTACCCTCTGGAACGAAAGGAGAATCTCATCAGCAGCCGTCATGTTCTGATTGTCGCACACTGATATTCTCCCATCCTCCCATCCCAGAGCATCACAGGAGCTCTGCTGAAAAATTTGTCGGTGACAGGAGCAAGAGGCTTGTAAAAACCACATAAATACATGTATCCGTCAACTCCTATTTATGCGTCGCAAACTCAGTGGTTGGAATCTTAGTAGAGCATGTACCGTATCTTCCATGACAGCTGAGCCTTTTCCACCCCCAAATCAATCCCCTTCTTTTATCATTTGGCAATTGTATTGTTGTTACCAATCAGGTGGCTGCACCTGTGGTAAGTCTCGGTGGTTACGCAGGGAGTGGGCGGGCAGTTGGGACTATAAAGTATAACATAGATCAGCCTGTAAGTGGAAAATACATGTAAGGTAAATTGTATTATCATGTTATAGACTTTGTAATGTTAGCAAAACGTTTTAGATCTGTTTTCTTTAATATCAGTTATAGATGTGGGGATCACCCATCAAACAGCATGAATGGTGTATTAAACACATATTCTCTCGTCCGTGTTCCTTTGTTGTGCCAGTAATTCACCTAGCAGTTAACGGGGAAGGGCAGGGTGGTTCAGGATGAGGCATTTTGAAAGAATTTACAGTCACTTCCGGCACGGCTCTGACGTCGAGTGAGCAGGGGATAGGTGACTAGGAACCATAACTCGCACACCGGAGTCAGGAAATCAGATCCAACAAACCGACGAAACTGAGGACTCACATACCAAGCACAAGGTAAAGTTATTGTCTTGGTGGGAAGTTGTAGGTGATAATAAAGTGAGTATAATGCATCTCTGTTAAGTTGAGGGATATGTTTTGTCTCTGTTGAGAAGAAAAATGTTAATTTTCAGATGACCTAATTTTGCGGGTTTTTGCTCACGACCGTACCCTCTAGATCTAGACTAGATCTATCTACTTCTCGCTCAATTTTGTTGGTATTGGGACCTCTACTGCCGAGTGAAAAGGGAAATTTATACTGTCGACTTGATCTCTTTTTAGTAGTTTAGATCAAGTTTAGTATTACGTGTGACAGAAACTGTGGCCAGTATCCATGTTACTCAATCAGAGGTAGACTCTAGCTCTAGATCTAGATCTATATAGATCTAGACGTCTAGATTTAAATCTAATCTAGGTCTACTCAATGGACAGATATTATGTTAGACACACCTCATCCAATCGTGATGTGGGCATTACCTTCTCACCGCGGTCCGGGTACAAATGGCATATATCGATACTGCGATTATTGCCTCGGCGATATATTACTGTAGAATGAACTAGACCAATCCCTGGCCCTAACCAGCTGGGACCCTCGGCTGTGCATACCGCGGAGGCAATAATCGCATTATCGATATATGCCATTTGTACCGGGACCGCAGTGAGAAGGTTGTGCCATGATGTGTCGTGAAGTATAGTGTAGACCTGTTCAAACTAGGTCTAGACCCTATGGCAAGCTTTTCGCTTGAAGTAGCATCATCACACAAAGACTTAGAAAATATGTATAAAAAATACATGTGTTAGGCCTATTAGCTAAGAAGATTTATAACAACAACAAAAGAAGAATATAAAAGAAGGACTAGATCTATCAGTCCCATGAAAATCAGCATTGTTATTGTACTCGATACATACTCTTGGCCTCAATATTATTTGTTCACAATCAGATTGTTTATTAATATATTGATACTGTTATTTTGTTTTATGTCATGATTTCTTAATGAATATTTGTTAGACATTTTTATATTAGCATTTGTTGTGGTAATGAAAGATTTAGGGCAGTAGAGACAGCGATCAATTATAATTTATATCTGAGCTTACAGCACAACTTTGTGTCATTGTTAACCCCTTTGTCCCTTATAAGACATAGATCTAGATCTACCTGATACATCATGAAAGTGTGTAAGCTACACTGCCATGATGTACCAGGTATGACATGAAAATCATCAATACCATGATTCCCCGATTCCTACCATACATGTCATGATAGACATCCTGTGCAATGATCCTGTATGGAGAAATACCTATAAGCACTGGGTGAATTTCTTATTCAGCAATGAACAGTTTTTTTTCAATATTTTTTTTTTTTTGTGGTTTCTTTACTGCTGTGACTACAGTTGACCTTTACATATAGTTGAAGTCAGAGCATAAACAGTCATCTAGCAGACATCTACAATCGCACCCAAATGTCAGAGAAATGCCATCGTGTATTCCTTTTTGATGTAAAATACATGTATGGGTATTTTGTTGGGTGGGAGGGCTAAAGGGGATGGATATGATGATTCTGAGTCAGAATATGTGTTGAGTGAGCTAGTCAGGCTCTGAGACATTGAGATTGATTAGTAACAATGATCAGCCTAGCCCCTCGTCCTCAACAGGTACATCTAGATCTGAATCGGGGCCTACTATGGAAAGAGACTAACTTAGTAGAGGGGGTAAGGGGAAAGCACTGAAGAGAGGAGGGCATCGAGCTAAGAAATCCAAGGCTAGGCCTGCCTTACGTAGCAAGTATGAAGATATGACCCTGAAAAAAAACCCATGCGCTGACGCAAGGGCTTACCAAAAAGCTAGAATCAGTGTTGTATTGAATAATGAAAAGTTGATGGCAACGAAAGGGTTAATGGTCCATGCTGAAAGAAGCAAAGAGAGACAGAAATGAGTTGCTGCAGCTGTTTAATGGTTTTGGTTTATTCTAGTCTTACAGTCACCACAGGAAGTAATGGTAACACATCCAGGGGAATAAGATAATGTTAGGGATCTCATTCATATGATCAAGGCAGCCCATGCCAAGAATAGAGACCATACCATTTTCATTTTATTGTACCCTTTTTGCGGAGAAGTATATCTCATTACAGATTGGATTGTGAGCACTAAATAGTCTGAATTCCTACTATTGTCTGAGAGAGAAAATTTGTGAGAATTGCTTAACAATTCAATTTTCTGTTTTGGCAAATTATTTAAATGTTATTGATTTTTAACAAGCCAAATTAGTAATTTATAAATCTCTAATTAGGCAAAGTACACATTAAAATCCAAATTGTAGATCTTTTATTTAGGATGCCTCATTAATTAAATTACCAAACAACAAAATGGTTTTAAAAAAAATGAAACTGAAAGTAAAGAAAAGCATCATGATTCTAGACAAATACAATTTATTGAAAATTCATTAGTTATAGGATTATGGCTTTTTATGAAGACTTTATATAAAATAATAAACTTCTGCAAGTTTCATGCATTTATGAGACAGAATAGCACATAGCTGTAATAAATAGAAAAAATTGGCAACACATTTCGTAACGAGGAAAATGCACTATTTTGCCATTGTACTGAACTTCATCACTCTCTACATTTTTTTTTTTTGTTTGTTAAATTCGTATGAAATTTGTTTTTTTTTTTTAGGTGCAGCAATCAAATTTTGTTTAGGTTAGAGATGATGCAAATGAGGGAATCCCATTTTTTTCAGTAGCTGATTTTACAGGACAATATCGAACCAAATGTTAGACTAGAGCAGTAAAGTTATTGAATTATATTGATGCTATCTAATTTGTTTAGAATGAAAAAAAAAAATCAGCTTTATGAATTAAATTCATTTTGTTAAATGCTTCACTGTATGTCAATTTTGCAGTCATGTGCTAAAAATCAGCAATGCACTTAGTCTCGTTTAGTCCATCGTACTCCCCACTCACACTCAGTCCTGTCCACTGTGCGAGAGCCAACTGGCATCCATCCTTTAGTTTCCAAGCGTTGTCTGTTATTTAGTGTTACTAGTTGGTTATATCTAGATTATATGCCTGATTTAGGATCTCATTACTACCTCATCAGCCAATTGTCTACTTGTGATATCTGTGAAGGGCATGTGTATGTCGGCAAACAGAGATGTCAAAATTTTAAATTTTTGGGTTAGAAAAAAACAACTTTTCAATTTTGATTCCATATCCATTTGTACATGAGACACAATTATGTCAGCATGTGAAAAGAAAGTGAAAAGAGCCTCCTTTCCATGTTTTGTTTTAATTTTAGTGTTCCAAATGAGAAAAAAATATAATTTTTCATTGATTTTCTTAAAAATGATTTTCTTGGAGAATAATTGCTATAACTTTTTTATTTTGTCCCTGAATGGGCTAAAATTTGCCAGGCTTCTATGTCATTGTATTACAAACATTTGTATAGAACAAAACTATAGTATCTTTACCCATTTTCATTTTGCTGCTCGTTTGGATAAGGAATATTAATGAAAAATGCATACCTAAAGGATCATCAAGTTCTTCCTGCGGGCTGTGAGAGACATTCTAACAATGAATTTCAAGATCATTATATACAAAGATGTATGCTTGTCTTCAGTTGCTTTATGCAAAGTTTGAGAACAGTTGACTAAAAAACCCATAAAACTTATTGGCAAACCAAAGACGTATGTTAGAAATCCAAGATGGCTGCCATTATTACCATATAACTAGTTCAAAAACCTGCTCTAGGAATGGGAATTATTTAATCAATTAATGTTTGTGTTGGATGATAAATTGCAAACATTTAGAAAAACAGCTACAAATATTGCCTGATGAAGAAAGGATCAGAAGGGGCTGCATGCAAATTAAATTGTGAGCACTGAGAAAACTGAACGAAACAAAAAGGAGTGAAAGAAGCAAAACACTTATTATAGAACAGTGTCACTGCTTAACCTTTAAACATTGTAAAGTACAACACTGAGTTAGGACAGTAGATTTAGGAAGGGTGAGGGGGGATGCAAAATAATTATTACATATCGCATTCTTTTTCTTTTAAACTGGAGTCCCCAGCTAATGGCTGAACCAAACAGAAATCAGGTTGAGTGTGTGTTGTGGGTTGCAATTCATCAGGCTGTTGCCCCCTCTCTGCTCCTATTCTATCGACTACAATTCAGATCCAACACCCTCGCAAAACTATTGAATTATTATCGCATTTTTAGAATAACGTCAAACATAATAAGCTTTTTATGGGTTTATGTAAATAGAAACACAGATCTATATGCAGCAATTCTGTGTGCCCAATTTCAGATGGATACATTCAATAGTTTTTGAGTCCATTAAGCCTTTAATGGGCTTTGTTGTAGATTTGCAGTATAGAAGATAATGAAAGCATCAGTGTTTCTTTTTGCTTCTTTGCCTTGTCTTAACAACTCAGTGAACAGGTCTGTGCTGAAAAACACCGTCTTTTTTTAAGAAATGGTGAAATTGATTTTTTTAGTAGCATATTATTATACACTTAAAAGATTCTGCTTATGTGTGTGGAACTCTGGTCAGTGGTCAGGACATCAGATCAAAATGGAAAGAAGGAGTGGTTGGTACCAGTACTATCAGGCTGACCATGCAATCACTGTGTAGCCTATGATTTTCCCTATATGAGAGAACGCTTTTTGGATGTACATGTATGTCATACTATTGGTAGCAGTGAAGTGGTTAAATTAGTTTTATTTTGCTTTGCTTCTTATCAGGGTTGCAGCCACTCTTTGGTTTTAGGCTGTCAGTAGATGCCAAGACAAACTGAAAGTGAAACATTTCAGCTGTTTTTTAAACATCAGTCTGAGTAATTTGATCAGGATAAGGAGAAACATTATTTCATGATGTAATATTTCAGTTTTGTCTGATTTATGAATTGATGTTCACTAAGTAACAAAAAAAAAAAAAGGCCTTAAGTTGTAGTGGATACCTCTCCAGTGCTTGTGCTATATTCCCAGTGCTCTGTATAGAAAGATATACTCAAAAGCTAATTCAATAATCACATAAAGGGGAAACTGCCATAAATTTCAAGTGATCTTAAAAGATACAGAAAACACTTCAGCAATAAACAGACCACGCCAAGACTATATTTTGTTCAAAACATCCTGGTTTAAAGGATTGGTTGTCAGTGAGTGTTGCAACAAAAAGGACTTGAGCATTTCAAACATTGTATTTTAGTGAGCCATAAGCCATTCAGAATTTTTAATCCCGTCATTTTATTTGTACCATAAGAATATAATGCATGCAGTGTGATTGATCGCAGAAATATTTCTGAGTAATTTGGGAAGAGAGGGTAAGACCATTTTTTGTTGGAGTAACTGAAGAGATATGTAATTGATAACTAAAATTGTGATGGGATGTCATTATATTTGTTTTCAGGGTAATTTGTAAAAAGCACAAATGCTCCAATTTATTTTTTGCATATGCTTTTAATGTACAGTAGTAAATCTGACTTCTGTAAAATTTTTTGGTGTGTTCAATAATGATCATCAGGTAAAATTATGTCAGTTGAGATAATATTTAAATACTTTTCAGAATATTTGTGTTCATGCACAATTAATTTCTGTATTTTTTGCTTCCTCTGAATGGAATGTTCTACACTTTTAAAGTGAGACTGACTTTTGGAAAGGCAATCTTGACATTCTTCATCAATAGACAAACTTCAGCTTTGATTATTTATGTTGTAGATATAATAACTTAGTTCATTCTATGTGGAAAAACAAGTTTATTGACAAAGCACCTCTTGTAGAGAAAGAAAAAAAAAACATCCCATGATGTCAGCAGAAAGGCTGTTGTACAGAACTGTAGATGAAGGCAGGACATTTTTTTTTTTACTTAATTAAAAAAAAGCGCAACAAATGTAGCAACAGATGTATTGACTAATTAAGTATGATGAATGAGATACAGTGGAATCACTAGAATCTGTTTTGTTATTTGCATATTTTTAGACTGCAAAAAGGGAGATGAAGCTGGTGGTTTTACTTCTCTTTGCTCTCAGTAGCAGAGCATTGTCTCAGAGTGAGTACAATCAATACTTTATTTAATAACTGTTAACTGAAAGTGAAAAAAATCAGAAGAGAATAATACTGCTCGTTTCTTTGAATGAAACGGACATGGTTTGATAAACTTTTTTTTGTCAGTATGTTTGTATGGGCCTGCATTGTGTCACTCCAAAGCCAAGGTGGAGTCTCTATAGTCAGAACAAACACCTTGAGGCTAAGTACTAGCACCAAGATCCAGATTGACAAGCCCGGCAAGGCGTGCTGCAGAGCTCTTAGGCTGGGTCGCAGTTCTAGAGTTAAAATAGTAATTTGAAACAAGAATTGGAACTCTAGTTATCTCTCATCATTGGCTGTGAATCGAAGTAGAAAAATTCGTGCACCAATAGCAATGTTCGCTCTCCTAAGTGCCTTTTTGATCTTTTACACAGGCAATGACCCAAATCCCTGCATTAGCTTTGAGGCCCAGAAGTCGTGTGCAGCATGTATAGCCACAGCTCCTGAATGTGGGTGGTGTGTCGCTGAAGTGAGTCATACAGAAACTTGATGATTTTTAATCCCACATCTTCATATTTTAAAAACATGCTAAGGAAGATGTTTGTTCCCAAGGGAAGAAAGAAGCTATAAATGAATCAAGCTTAAGCATCAACTTGTTATAACTCTGATTGTCTTTAGACCTGGAAATTGGGGAAATGATTTTGCCTCAATTTGATTGTCAGTTTTATTCCTGTAATTTGTTTCTTTTGTCTCCTTTGTTGTATTGTGAAACATTTCAGTGCATGCAGTATTTCACTTTCTTTCTTGCTTGTAGAGTTATGAAGAAGAAAATAGGCTGCGGTGTGACAAGTATGAAAATCATGCTCTGGGCAAATGTGATCCTGTTGATATCGAGTCTCCAAATGATGCATTGGCCAAACTGGAGGTAGGTCAATACTTTTATCTTGATTTAAGAACAGTTCTGTCTAGTAGCTTTCATAGAGAGTTGGCTTCTTGTTTTCTTTTGTTATTTTGTCTTTCCCTTCACTGTCACTAACACTCCCCTTCCCCCTCCTTTCCAATTCCTGTAATTTTTATTTAAAAATAAATAGTATTGAGTGTCGAAGGAGATGAAGTTGACTCTCTTGCGCCGGATGTCTGCTTTTAGTAATAGAGCTGCTTTCTGCTTAGCACTTCTTCCATTCTACGACCTCAAACATTTTTTTTTTTTTATTTATCCATGTCTTCGGAAGCCTAAAGTTCTCCTTTACATTGAAAGATCCTATTGCCAACTGCTCAGTAGGCATTTTCACACCTCTTAATTCTTTGATGCTCCTTAAAACCAACGAGTGTTTTAATTGTATTATTTCGCAAGCATCTTGTTTCTAGATATGGTCTCAGTAGATGATGTTTACCATCTTCAGAAGACATTTCATTTCACATGTTGTAACTTTGCTTTTCTGCTGTGTTCAGAATTTGATGTCATATAATGCAAGTTACTCATTAGATGACTGAATGAAATGAATTTAAGTCTCAGTCATATAGATTTGCTGCTAATAGTATTGCCAATTATGCTATTATGCTCATGTCTTCCATGATTACTTTTTTCTTTTCAATATTCTACATATCACTTTTGAAATTTATGAAATTAGACCTAGTTGTCTTTATTTAATGTTTTTTAAATTATCTTTATTAAATATTTTTAAATTATCATGGGCATCTGTACTGGTGAAAAGATAAGATATTCCACTCTTATGCACAGGATCGCCGAGTTCAAGATGGAGACAGGCCAGAAGATGCAGTGCAGATTCAACCTCAGAGAGTAAGAATTAATATCAGACCAAGTGAGTTACCAAAAGTTCATCAAATGTTTCTTTGAACTGCACATTTGCAAAACATTGCACAATGTCTCGAAATAAAAAATGAATAATTGTGGTTGTTGACAATCTCTGTTTAGAAGTTGATGGAAGAAAAGTTATTTGTAATTAATGGTAAGTGACTTTGGATGTGGATGGGCTGATTTCCTCTCCTCTGTGGCAATTCTAGATTTGGCATCGCTCCTTCCTCTGGATTTCAGTTCAGATATTAGTTAAGATGTGCTGGCACTGAGATTTGATGCAAGTTTTTGACGCCAGACACCCTTTATTCCTCTGGTTACCATAATAAGAGTGTTACTTGTTATATACTGAATACTTTAACTTCAATAATTTCTGACCTATCTTAAGTGCTGAAATGATGTTATTTATCATACATATATATTAAACACTGGAAATTTTTTCTCTGTAACAATGACAGGTATATGATGCAAAATTTTCTTCAAGCGAAATCTTTATATCATCTCATGTCCTGACATCTGCTTGAATATTTATGTGCATAAATATTTGTCACCAGAAAAATATAAAAGCTTTTTTTTTTTTTTTTAAATTTATTATGAGTTACATAATTTGCATTTGTTTCAACAGACAAGCCAGTACGAATTCCAGTAATCTTCCGCCAGGCTGAGAATTATCCTGTTGATCTGTACTACTTGATGGATTTGTCAAATTCTATGGAAGATGACAAAGATAATCTGGCTGATCTTGGAAACACAATAGGTTTGTTCAATGGAAATTGCAAAGGACAGTTTCAGTGGAGAATTAGTTCAATAGGTTACAGTATGCTTAAAGCCTGTAAAGTACTAGAAAAGATGCTATATAAATGCTCTATTGTTATTATTATTAATTACACAATTTTGTACACTGTGTTTAAAGGAAAAATCTTCCTCAGTATTACATCCCCATAGGCTCAGTCAAATGAAGCAACTATATTTAATCACAACGTTCTATTTGTATGTCTCGAATAAAAATATTACAGTACTTTTTTCGTTG
This sequence comes from Peronia peronii, assembly GCA_039654565.1. Classification (NCBI taxonomy): domain Eukaryota; kingdom Metazoa; phylum Mollusca; class Gastropoda; order Systellommatophora; family Onchidiidae; genus Peronia; species Peronia peronii. The sequence continues at coordinate 8,762 of JBCEWB010520548.1, read as the reverse complement.
TTGATGAAATTTGGAAGGAAACATAAATTGTGACTGATTGTTGTGAATTGAATATTGTGAAACCTGAGGTACAAAGGAAGTTTGCAATTAAAATCACCAAACTCAGAAATAAAAAAGTAAAAAAAAAAATAAGTAAAATGATGCAGAATCGGTATGTAGCAACAATACTTTAAGAATCAAGAACAATATGGAATGTAAAGGCTTTTGTCCAAATTGTCTTGGTATGAGAGCATTGAAAGATATATATGTAAATTTTATGTTATTATCCCGAATAAATTTCATCTGAGATAACTTACGCTTTTTTGCTGAAGATATGAATTTTTTTTTTTCACTCAAATTTAAAAGAAACAACAGTTTCATTTGAGAAACAACAAAACCAGTTGACTTGATTTGCATGAAATGTGGGAAGATAATGTTTTGTTGTGATATCCACAGCTGAGAGAATGTCTGCAATTACCAAGAATTTTAGATTGGGATTTGGCTCATTTGTGGACAAAGTGGTCTCTCCCTTCGTCAGTACTGTACCTAGCAAGTGAGTTGTACATCTAAAATATCTTGTGAATGAAAGAGATTGAAAGTATAGAATTTTTCTTCCCAAAGGAGTCAAGAGATATATAAAGCCTTTACACTTTGAAATAAACTTTGAGCACGCTTTCTCTAAAAAGACAGGATGTGAGCACATTTATATAGATATTAGTGTGTTATGTATAGATATTCAGTTACGCGTGGCATAATGGTTTTTTTTTTACAGTTCCAATATTAAAATAACTGTATGTAAAGTCTTCCAGTTTATAAGAAATTGTATTTTGTATTGTGACCCAGCTTAATAAGATATAAGTGAAAGATAAAATTGATGTTACATTTACATCTCTCAGGCCATATCTATATTTTTGCTGTGTTGCCTTCATACTTGAAATACATTGTCTTTTGAGATTGAAGTATCAAGCATCAAGACAATCTGTACTATGAACCATTTTATAGTGCTTTTGATCTGTATGAAAAGATAAGGAGGGTGTCTCTTTGGAACAAACTCTGATATCTTATGTAGTATGCTCTATTATTTTCACCATGAAGTCTAGGCAAAAAACATTCCCAACTTCCTATCCCCTCTCCTCCCCTTTCATGCTTCAGTCAAGGCTGGCTGCAGCAGTTAACAGTAGAAGTTTACAGCTTTGTTTTATGACTGTCTGTATGTAAATGCGAGTGATCAAGGTGCATGTTGTATCTGGATTTATTTTATAAGCAGCTTATAGGTTAAAACATATGGTCTGTATCATCATTTGTAAAGGCCATAGAACTTTGCACAAAGTATACAGTACATAAAAGGGATTTTGTTTTTATTTTTTTATTTTTGTGTAATTGTGCACTGTTAGCCTGATTCATATGAAAAATTAATTTTTACAGACTTCAAAGTCCGTGCTCTACAATTGGTGGCAAATTATGTGAGGCCCCTTATGGCTTCAAGAACCAGCTGAGTCTAGACACTGAAACGGACAAATTTGCAGTGAGGATGACTTTCTTACGTTGTTCATTTCATTACCAATAATATGTTAGCGAACTGGAAAATTGGCCGAAATATATTTGTGAACATAATATCACATACTCAGTCTGTGAACACATGAATGTACATACATGATGCATATATAATATTAAAGTGATTGGAATGTCTTGTCTTGTTTTGTGAAAGGATGAATTGTAATTCCATTGCAGCTAATACCATCATAAGTGGAACATGAGTGACATTGTAGTCAGTAATTTCAATTGAACTAGGCTTTGTGTTATGGATACCTGAAATAGTGAATGATTTCAGTACTTCATTGATATGTTTGATAGTAAATGGTTTCAGTTAAATTGAGCTATATTTGGTTGATTTATTGGATTTAATGATTTCAGTTCAACCAGTCTATATTTTATTGGTAGCCTGGGTGTTGGATAAGACAGGGTAAGATAAGATACAAAACTTTGTTTGTCCTCGAGGAAATTCCATTCACAGTTTGTGAAGTACATCAGGAACTTTCTATTTTTTTCAGGAAAAAGTAAGAAAGGCCAATGTATCGGGGAATCTTGATGCGCCAGAGGGTGGTTTTGATGCTATAATGCAAGCCATTGTGTGTGAGGTGAGTGAATTCAAAATCAGTAGGACAATGAGGAATGGCATTACTGTCAGATAAGGTGGAACTTAACCAAAAGTGTCAATGGCCAATCTGATGAAAATCTTCAATCTTACAATTTTAATAACAAGATATTTATCTTCTGTTGCCATTTACACCTAAGCAGTCATTTCTTAAAACATGAATATATGGAATTATACAAGGTAAAAATGAAGCACCACAGTTGCAGTCGATTAGAGATTTCTAGGATTCATTGCACTTGTGACATTAGTATTGTCATTTAACATCATCACGAAGAACACTTGAAGTTGAATGCATCAAACACCCACATCAGATCCCTTTGTTTACACAACATTTTTGCAATAAATGTATCATAACTGACATCAGATGGACAGATCTTGCAATTATCTACAAGATTTTAACTTAAGCTAGGTCTCAATTTGTTTGTAGCAATGGTGCTAACCATACAAGTGTGTAGAGAAATCCTGAGATAATGGTTAAATAACTGAAAGTTTATGTAAATGTACTGAACTTAAACTATGAGACAAACAAATCAGAAAGCTCAGTATTGCATGTATTCAAATGTGATTGCTTAGAGAACATTAAATTGTAGGATTGATATAACCAGTCATATCATACAAACATGTGATTGGTTTTCCATCATCATATCATTTTCAGATTTAATGTTCATCTTCTTATTGTGAAAGATGACTGTCTGAAATGTCTAGACAAAAAGATTGTTACTCTGTGAAACATACTTATTTTGTCTGACTGAACAATATATCAAATCTTTGTCTTGTGTAACAGATCAACTCACTTAGTTACATGAGAATTGTGACTGAACAATATTGTTTTTTTTTTTGTTGTTTTTTTTTTCAAACAATAGCTGCCTTGTAGACTGAACACAATGACTTTTATTTGGAAGAACGGTATCTTGTATGAGGGAACATCACTTACTTGTCTGAAATATGTCCATGGGATTGAACAATCTTTGTGAGATATGCTTATCACATGTAACACTAAAAATTGCCCACAGAATGAAATTGGTTGGAGACCAATCTCAAGAAGGATGCTGGTGTTCTCTACGGACGCAGGTTTTCATTATGCTGGTGATGGCAAGGTCAGTTGTCTTTTCTAGTAAGGTAGCAGTGATTGATATCCACTCTTTTAAAGTTTTAGTTTATATGTTTTACTCTGTTACACAGACAGACAGATCCCAGTTTATGTATATCTTGATGTAGGATAAAAGTGTTCACACAATCTTTGAATCTCATTTGGGCTTTGAATCATTTTGTTTATTAATGAAAATAGCATAAATGTCTCACAACCGGCAAACATGAATCACATGCTGATTTTCCAGCAAATTCAGTTATTAGTATCGTGTAAAACTTAACTTCGTACATGGATTGAATAGTTTCAAGCTGGCTTAACTGTAGTGAGAAACATTTGCAGTTGAAAAGACAGGAAATGACCCCTCAACACTAGTAAAACCATTCAAGAATAATTGGCAAAAATGAACAGTTTAGCTTATAAATCTAAATATTTATCTCACAACATCCTAATACATTTATAGTATGCCCGTAAAAGCAATATTTGTTTATTCAGAGATACAGTACAAAAACAGCAATGTCAGACCACCTTCATCACATTTAACCCCCAATTTCTGTTCAAGTCCATCGACTTGCTCCTCATTCCGACTGGATGCGAGACATATCAGTGAGTTACCACCCTTAATTATGGAATTAACATTGTAGTATTCAAAAAAACAATGCAAGCAATATTCCTTTTATAATGTATGTGTTTTTCTTTATTCTATTTGTACAGCTTGCAGGTATTGTAACCCCAAATGATGGCGCTTGTCATATGAGAAATAATATCTACACAGAAAGTTCTAACTTGGTGAGTGAATTCTGTTGTATACCATTCTTTATTCCAGTCTTTAATGGCCAATATTTCCTTATTTCATTCAGAAGAGTACTTCCTGAGAAGCTCACTTAAAAAAAAAAGTATTTGTCAGGGTTATTTTTTCAATCCATTGTCTGTTTTGCTGTAATAATACTTTGCCATATTTTTGAAAATAATTTTATATTTATTTATTGTTATTTAAACATTGTTATGAGGCAGCTATATTTCAACCTGGACTTCATCATACATTGGATACTGACAGAATGTCAGCGATCATTGTTTTTGAAATAATTGAAATTTTATCATATTACTTGTCACAGTCATGTAATGTGGCACTTTTTTTTGTAAAGTAGTTTGATATACCCATTTTCATAGAGCTGCAGTCATTCCATATTGAGTGAATAGATCATTTTAGATCTGCACTTTCTTGTTTATCTTTCCTCTACAGGACTATCCATCTGTAAGTCAGATTGCTACCAAAATCAAGGAGAAAGCAGTCAGCGTGATTTTTGCAGTGACTGCAGATCAAGTTGATCTGTATGGCAACTTGAGCACATACATTGAGAGCTCCACAACTGGAGAGCTGGCTAATGATTCATCCAATATTGTCAACCTCATTCAGGAAAACTATAAGGTATTCATACATACTTCAATTAGTCACTGCCTCAAAATGTCACTGCACCATGATAATGGCATAATAAGTCATTTTTAGCACATCTGAGATATTTAGCTGAAACTGTTGCACAGATATCTTTATGATTCGTTTGAATTACTACATAATTATATTGTTAAATTTCTTTTTTTAATGACATTATCTGATAGTTCTCGTCCTCAGGTATAACATGAGACCTGTCCATTGCTTTTTGACAGAAATCTGATTTAATACCATTTTGATGGAGCACTGACAATATTTTTATTGGCTGTGCATATTGTTTATGCAGTCAAATGAAGTGAATATTTTGCTGCCTGTCCCCAAAAGAGAACTGTAAGATATGATTTTGCTATTCATTGTGCATATTAAGCTGGATTTCATTCATTATTTTGCATTTGCATAAGCATGTAAGGTGGACTTCCATGAGATATGTAACTCCTTTCATCCTTTGGCTATGCTCGTGTTTCAATTTACATTGCAAATTTGTTCATAATCAATATAAAAAGTGCTGATTTAATCATGTTGTGTTTGTAAATCATAACAAGGTTTTGTGATCTTGTGCAGAAAATTACGTCTAAAGTAAGCCTGGGAACACAAAATGTTGGAGATAACATCACAGTGGAATTTTACTCTCGATGTTTTGGGTAAGACTATTTTTTTTATATCAATACTTTTAATGATTTTTACACTCTGAGCATTCTTTTTTTTTTGTAAAACAATTTTTGGTAGCTGTTTTTCTTTTTTTTATTTCATTCATGTGCTACAATGAGAATTACCTAATTGTTCATATATGCAGTGAAATTGATATTGAATTTTGAATGTTTTCTCCACAGAAAATAAATTGTTTCAACATTGTATAGATGAAAATTAGGCAGAGAAAAACAAGGACCTTTTGCTATGGAATTTTTTTTCTTCATATACAGGTGGTGAAATGCTTTTGGGGTCCAACTTCTTTGTGTTTATTAGATTTGCCTTTCTTTACATTTGGGACATAATTAATAATTATAATAAGATTTTATATGTATACAAAGTTTTGAAGGTGGCATCACCACAAAGGATTGAGTGTTTCTAGTTGAAGATAAGAGTCTAGGTTACTTTCTGCACTAATTTTATTGCTGTGTGTAGGATGATATACCTCTTGATTCATAAAATGAGTGAAGCAAGATACTGTTGTTTATTGCATGTAAGCAAATGGGGTACAATTTGCATCACAGATTTTTTGCAATTTTTTCCAGGTCCGAAGAAGTGAAAACAAATGAATGCGGAAATATGTCCATTGGTCAGTCGGTGAGTTGCAAACTGCTGAAAAATGACTTGATAGAAGAATTTGAACCAATACTGATGACAGTATTGCACCAGATATAAGTAGCAAAAATCTTTGTTCACATACTGCATTTTTTGTATTGTTTCTGTGAACTGAAAAAGAGAAGGGAAAAACAGTGGAAAGAAGATATGAAAGAGTGAATTATGACAAGGATAACATTTGCATTGCTATTTGTTAAGGTCAGTGGTTCCCAGTGTTTTTGCACTCACTACCCCTTACCCAAATGCTTGAAACCCACCAAAGCCTTAATATCAGCAGCTTGATTTACATTTTATTTTCTGTGATGGAGAGGGAAAGAAACAAGAAATTTATTCAAGATTCCTTATTTATTTATGAGCAAAACTGATGTTAATTAATGTTATTGAACTACAGAAACACACATTTTTTTTGCATTGAAACAAAAACAAAAAAAATATGTAAGAGCATAAAACATGTAAAAGATGAGTGAATATTAAGTTTATTCCAAGCCATGTCTAGCAAGGCTACATGGCCCGTGTTTTAGATGGTAATTTTTATTTCTTTTTGGGTCAAAAGTGCATCACCATGTGAAAATGTTAATTGCTGTTTTAATGTTATGAGCCTGTTTTTTAGTTGGCTTGCATATTCCTCTCTATGACTATTTATATTATTATATTATTAATATATGGCAGTGAATAATTGTTTATATTTTACACACATAAATTACGCTTTATAAGATAAATTGAAATCTTTTTCATAGAAACAATAAGGAAAACAATATGTTTGCTACACCAGCTTCATTGCCTGTTAATTTGATAATTGTCTTTGTGTCCAGGTAACCTTTGATGTTGAAGTGACAGTGACAGGTTGTCCAACTGACAGAAAACAGTGGCGCAGGGAGTTTGTCATAAAGCCAGCTGGGTACCAGGAACAGCTGACTTTGGAATTGGATCTGATCTGTGAATGTGAATGTGAGAAACCAGAAAATGAGGTGAGAGCTTTGCCTGTTCAGAGCAGTTGAAGTCCTCAAAGCCAAATCAAATGAAGTCAGATTTCACACAGTTTGAGCCAATAGTAGAACACAAGATTTTGGGAAAAGCCCAGTGCAGAAATATGTTGGGCGTTTTCTACGTTATCAAATCATTAACACTACTATTATTATTTGGAGGGCATCTAGATTCAATAGGCTATAAATCTATCACTCATAGCGAAAACTTTTAGTCATAAATTTCCTACCCACCACAACAGGCTCAAGCCAAGAAGTGAGACAAAGTTACGACTGAAGCAAGGCCAAGGTTATGGGTTGATGGGATTTCCCAGGATATTGGTGAATTCTATTGTCAAAAAAGGCCAACACAACAGAAAGCACAAAAAAAAAAAAAAAAAAGGCAGTCAGGAATCAATTGACATAAAATGTAAAACTGGGGTAACTAGAAGGGCATATATCTCAGGGGGAAAAAAACTTCCACTTTTTGACATAAATTCTATCAAAATGGACTTAAGTACTTTTCATCCCAGAGTTTTCAATTTTGTCTTGAGTACTATTTCTGATTTTGGAAGGTATGAGGATAGGAAAAACAAAATTTATGTGAAAGATGGTGAGAATGTTTATAATAAAATGGCTGCTAAGGTTGTACTCTTTGCCCCCAGTGAAATTCTGTTTGAAAAAAATTTGACTATCTCTTCTTAAAACCAGAAATGGCACTTGAAATAAAATAGTTCTGTTGGGATGAATCATGATGGGTGTCATTTAACAGAAAAGGATCACATTGTCATTATCATCATAGCTGTATTCGTTGTTTTTGTCTCGCCTTCTTTGTTTTTCGGTATTTTTTATTTTGACAGAAAAAGTGGACTGCTTTGAGCATACACCATGTATCATCACTGCTGTATGATGATGGCACAAATCGTTTTCAGCACGTTGAGATAGAAAAACAGTTCACAGCACAAGTCATCTGCTGAGTTATGCCATTATGACTCTGTTGACCTAGTACATAATTCTGTTGGTGCATTTCTTTTTTTTTAATGACATTGTTTGATAGCTTTCATGCTCAGGAATACCATGAAGTGTCAGTTGTATTTCAGCATAGGTTTCTTTTAGTTGAAAGGAAACTACCTGTCACCTGTCAGCATCATCGTTTTCAATGTTAACTGCTGCACTCAGTGTCCCCGCAATCCTTTTCTAGTTATGGCAGTCCCTGTTTTTCTGGGTCAGCTCCACTGAAGGTTTTGATATTGTCCATATATGTAATTGAGGGTCTTCCTCTCCTCCTGGGAGCCTCCACTTTTCCTTGAAATACAGCTGACATCAGGGAGATGATGTTATTTCTGATTGGGTGACCTACGTATTTCAGTTTTCTTTGGTTGATAATAGCTGCCTCGGGAGAGCAAGATCTTTAAGGATACTGAAAGGAAATCATATCTCGTTAATTCAGTTTAATTTTGAATTCTGCTTCTTATAGGAAATTGCCAGTGAGAAATGCTCTTATGGCAATGGCACCTATGAATGTGGCAAGTGCACATGTAATCCAGGCAGATATGGAAGGTTCTGTGAATGCAAAGCTGATGATCTGTCCAGCAAGGAGTCGCTGAAACAATGTATTGCGTAAGTTTGACAGAAACTGAAATTTGCTGGTCCTTTTTCCATGTGAAGACCAAAGGGGAAGAACTACACATGCCTGCTTTTTGTTTGTTGAAGTTAACTCTTTCCATGCCAAAGAACGATATATCGTCGCTATCGCGGGCCGCCATTGTGCCAACAAACGATATATCGTCGATATAGCGCTACTGAGTTTGTGCGACGTTTACGTAG
>JBCEWB010520439.1:0-18963 GCA_039654565.1 Peronia peronii | reverse complement strand
TTTGGAAAGGGCAAGAAGGAAGCAATTTCAATCCCCCCCCCCCCCCCCCCCCACCCCCCCCGAAAAAAAAAAAACCCTGGCAAGCAGAGGAAAAAAAAACTTAAAGAGTTAACATAGTGGATTGTCATGTGATTGGAGTGCTCAATTTGTTTGTTTAAAGTGTGGAACACATTGTATTATAACTTAACGATAAGATACACCAAACTTAAATTTGTCTTCATACAGCTGCACGATACATTCATATACATTCACATGTATAGTGACAAATATAACCTCAATAGCATTAGAACAAGGAAGACTCAAGAAAAATTGCCTCAACATGTGAACATAAGAAGATCAAATATTTCAGGATTTTTTTTCGCCTTTGTGTACAATTCTAATTTTAGCTCCACACCAAGAGAAGGAAGATGTCACCATAGTTTATGTCTAAAAGTCATTTTGGAATTGTGAGACAATCAGAGTGATTGCCCTTGTCCAACAGTGCCCTGGGGAGTCTTCCTGGTCATTCTGAAGTCTGAACCAATACATGCGTCTCGAGACAGAAGGTCAGCCGGCCTAATGCACATGTGTGGAAACAGCTATCAGCTGTGTTTACATGGGGAACCGGGTCAAACATGACATTTTTTTTTTTTTTTTATACAAAGATCTAGATTTAGATCGATCTAAATAAGTTATTATTATTATATATACCCTAACTCTAAACCTAATCCTAACTCTGTAGTTCGCGCGGTGTGATGTCATATGCATGCGCAATAGCCCGGCTGACCTTCTGTCTGCAGACACAAATGAACCAATTGACATCAGAGAGGGAGAAAGAAAGACCAGAGAGAGAAAGAGAAAAAGAGAGATAATGAGACAGTGAAAGACAGTAAGACAGGAAAAAAAAAAAAGCAAGGATGAAAGAGAGAGAAAGTGAAACACAGACAGAGAGGAAAGAAACAAAAACACAAGGAGACAGAAATAGAGACGGAGGGAGAGCTGACAGAGTGAAAAAGAGAGAGTGCAAAGCCTCTGACAAGTATGAACAGACAGAGAAATGACTAAATGAGGAAGGTATATGTGGAGGGGAAGGGGGAAAGAGGCTGTGTCTGTTGGAAGAGGAAGAGTCAAAGGGAGAAGAGAAAGACATCATCAGGAGAACAAGAGAACACTCTGACACCCGGAGATCATCATGGCCCACAGAGGGTGACCTAGAAATTGTGGTACAAAGGTGTGCATTCTTAGACAACAGAAGGAATTGCTGAAGATGAAATCTCCACTGACTTACTTCTTCAAGGCTGCGTCAAACACCTCATTACCAATGGTTTCGTACACCACATCAACTCCTTTCTGGAAAATTTAAAACAAAATGGGTCTCTTATTAGGCAGAATATTTATCAGATAAGACCATTCCCTCTGACTAAGTTTAATTGAAGCCCTCAGAACAAAAAAACACCCAAGTCATATTTCTCACATTTTGAGCTAAGGTAAAAAAAAGCCCAAATGAAGCTCAAAAGCAAAAAAGCAATCAGTGAGAGACAAACAGTCAAAACTCAAAATGTAACCATGATATACACAGCTGTACAAACCGGCCCTCAGTGTGCTTTTAGTTTTGCCACCCCAAGGCAATAAATCTCCTGCCAATGGGGCCCCAGAGGTAATTCCCCGCCCGCCGTATCAAATTTTGGAGTTGGCCCTCCCTTCTGTGTGGTCTTGCCGTGATATCAGTGATATCGCATTTTTGGCCCATTATTCTAAGATTGTTTCTAAAGTGAACATTGTCTTATGACCACCAGTGTATTTTCACATTTTTCCTCTTTTCTCCAATGTAGTTTGGATTGCTGCACTGCTATAAGAGATTGTTGAAAAGGCTGTGTAATTCTCTTAAAAATTGCAGGGCATAATTACTTTAAAAATGAATATCTTGTTATGGCCTGGATCAAACTATCTTTTGTTTTACTTAAATGAAATCTCGGTGATCGCTTCTACATTGTCTGCAAAATTGTGTTTTATTGTGTTTTATTATTAAAATCAGAGTTATGAATATTTATTCTTTCTTACTGCATAGTTTGTTGGTTATGGGGCACTCGCTTGATCAACACATTATTAGTATTTGAATGAAGGAGGACATGCTGTCAGGAGAGAAATGATAAGACCAAAAAAGACGGAAGCAAAACTGTGACAAGTATAAGGCCGAATTTTTCTGTACTACAATATCAGTATTGAAAGAGACACTCATGGCTGCCATTTGAAATATATTTGTGACAAATGTATTAAAAGAAGCGCCGGCCTCAGGAAGCATTTAACCCCTGCCGTGGGGGAAACGACCAGAGCCACTGCGGAGAAGTCCAAAGACAATGAACAAATGAATGAAACATTTAGTAAGCTCTTTGCACTTTTTTCACACACAACCAGTGGCAGAAAATACAATGGCTTCTATACAGACAACAATCTCTAGTCAGTTGTATGAAATTTACCGCAAAGATTTCCCTCAACACATTCAGAAAACCACTGCATTCCTTTCATGGAACGACATTGATTTGAACTGCATTTTCTGGGTGAGCTGCATTTTCTGGGTAAACGTGGTGGGAAACTCATACATCCCAGCACTTCAATGTCAGAGAAGAGAGTTCATGCAATAAAAAATGATGCAACACATTTACAGACAGTAATGAACGCAGACCTTCTACAAACCAAATCACAACTACAATCAATAAATCTATCACCAGTAAAAGTAAGAACAGACAAGCTTCAAAGTGTTTAGAATTTTCCTCAACCTTCATAAAATATATAGCTTTGGTGATGATTGTATATAGTATTAATTTGTTGACCCATGTAACAAGTCAAGTCCTGAATTTCAATAATGCAATATCTGTATGTTGTCTCCATGTCAGAGCACACAGCAAATAACACAATGTTTAAACTGTTTCATAGTTTCTAGCAATGATAATGAGTTTTGTTCAGTGTCTGTATGCGTGCAATGCAAGCCTTTGCTTCACAGGTAAGTGATACCGGCCTGTCTGTATTCATTACTGAGAGACAAATAAATAGGACAAAATTATATGCTGTATAAATAGAAGGGAAATTCCTTTCAAACAAGAGAGCAGTTTCTCTTTCACTGGATAGCAGTCTTGAACTTGCTACTTCGTCTATACAAAAAAGATACTCACACATTTTTAGACAGAGCCAGGCAATCAGCAGCTGGGTATATTGTTACAATACAAGACAATGTAGTTAGACAGGACCATCAGATTTTAAGAGGAAACTACTAACAGTAACGAGACATATTCTAGTAAAAAGTGAAAGAAAGACAAAGTTACAATTGATTTAAAATATACATTAGCCATTACATTACAAAATTACAGCTTTCATGCAAATATTTCTTTATTTAACATTCGTTACATTGTGTCAACTTTATTTTATTTTTCTACATTCGCTACATCAACAGTCATGTGTGAAAGGAGTACCTCTAGCCTAGTTCAAAATGGCAGAACCAAACAGTCTATAATAATGTCAGTATGGCCTACAACACACCAAATTTGTGACAAACATAAAACTCACAGGATATTCTTTGGCCAACACATCATCAAGGGATTCCTGGCTGTAGATAATTGTTCTGTCACAGCCAATGTCCTGAATGAGACAAATATACAGAGAAATACATGTAAAATAACTGTGTTAAGTCTATAACACAAACAAAACAGTTGCAGAGACAGGCCTCATGGCAATAGTATCAAGTTGAGAGATCTGGTGTAGAGGCCCCTCCCTAAGACACTCTTATGGCTCTGCAGAGAGTTACGAGAACAAACGAAGACTAACTGAGCCAAGGTTACCATTGTTTTCAGTTCTGGATCAGGGAATTTTAACTAAATAGTCTGAATGGTCTGTCAAATTCAAGTTACCAAGACAAAAACATGGGTGAAACAAATGATAGAGCTTTACTGTGCTCTCACATCCAATACCTTTAGCAAAAACAAAAACAAAACAAAACTGAAGCAAATATGATATAGGAAAAACAACAACAACAACAACAACAACTGTGTAATGCAAATCAAAAGTAATTTGTAGGGTGGGGCTAGTTGTTTTGCATTATCTCTGTTTTTTATATGTGAAAGCACCATAAAAATTACAGATGTTTGCCAGTGTTTTATTCCAGACATTGAATGTGAATGTGGCAGAACTGTGATAAGAACCTCCACTTAATGTTTGCTACAAAATCTGACCTACGTCACATCCCATGACTGATACTGTTAAAAAAGTCACTGAATAATGTAAATTTTTTTTTTTTTGTAGTCTTGTTAACAGTCAATATCCTCAACAATAAAGCACAAATAATATAAAACAGTTTTATGGTCTCATTACATCCCATGTCCCAGACCAAAATGCAAGCAAAAACAACATTCACTGCCCAAAACCACCTTTTTTGTTCAGCTGACACTTCTCTTTGTCTCTCTGTACTTTGACCCATCAATCTATCAAGCTTCTTGTCACCCATAAATGGGGTTTACTTCCAGGATAAAAGCAAACGCATATCACTTACCTTGAGGAATTTGGCCTTCTCCTCAGTGGAACAAGTTCCAATAACATGACAGCCGGCAATCTTGGCAAGTTGAACCTGTTGTCCAAAAATAGTGAACTTTTCCCTCATGCAATGAAACACCATTTAACAAACCAGAATTTGCTCTTGATCCAAATGAAATAAATGTATCCATAGCCATGATAACAAATATGAATTTGCTCTCTATTCTCTTTTTATAAAAATGTCTTAAATATAAAACAACCTTCTACGGCAATTAATCAAATACATCAAAAAAAGCAAATAGCAATACACAGAACTCGATATGGCAGAAATTGCATATGCTGCTCTTCACTATCATCAACACTAATACTATTGCTCTTTTTATTAAATTTAAAATAGGAGCCAGGTGCGATACGTTAAGGCGAGAGATGATAGGGTTTTCTTAAGAGATATGCAAGCTTTCCATGATTAGAACCTTCCTCTGGCAAACAAATGATGCTATGACAAAAAGTCACAAACTTTTTATCATTTGATCACATACATCATGAATTACATTTTTTTAAATTGATGTTTTCCCTGTTCTTATTCAAAGGTGGCTCTAAGTTTATTTCATTTGTATCTGGTGCCATATAAATTAAAACAATCCAGACATATTTCTCCTGTGAGTAAGAAAAGAACAAATATCAACAACAACAAAAGCAAGGAAATGTCATTTGTGATGTGTGTAACTAGGGAAAACTTCCAAGACCTTTTTCATCACAGGTTCAAATACAAACACAAACAAACATGCACTAAATGTATGTTGACACTGAAGTGTTGGTGGTGGAGGGCATGTGAGTGGTGTGATCAGGTGCTTACTGTGACATTACTATTGTCATTACAACTATTGCTATTTTCCTCCCTATTCTGATTACCGTCAATGTATTAACATCTGCCTTCTTGACTGTCTGTTTCTGACAAAAAATATTTGCTCTGATATTCTATAATCAATGACGACACATTCAGATTTCTTATGGTAACATCTCTAATTCTGGTTACTGAACATGACTATACAGCTGGGCACAAAACATGGAACTGACCTGAAATCTGAGGAAGGCATTTATGTATCGGACATCTCACAAAGCATCAAAAACATGCCATAAACTATACTGAGAAAATTACAAACACATAAAATGGAAATTTAAAAAATCATATTTCCATTCTCTTTCCAAATCTTTTTTTACCTACTGCAGTAAATTTTCACTCACCGCAAACTGGCCTGTGCCCCCAGCTGCGGCTGAAATGACAAAAAATTTAATTGAGCTGAAAGTACTCTCCGGAACAAGTGAAAATGTGAGTTAGAAAGAAAATAATAATAAATGAGTAAATAAGTTGAGGGTGTTAATCATATGCAAAACAAAATTATTGTTATCCCTAGTTCTGTCTTTCATAAATTTTGTGAACTGCTCAAAACACAGTTCTATCAGTGTGAGTTGAGTACATGAAAATTTTAAAGTATCCAAATGAATTTGCTCAAACTTATCTTCCTAACAATTTTTTTTCCTCATTTCTTTTTTCACATTTGCTTGTTTAATTCTGATTCATATTATAGACAATACATTCCTTGTCACAGATCAGGACTGTTAGCTCTTTCAGAGAAGTGCACAACTTAGTTCCCCCACCAGCTTATAACTCGATACCCTAAACCACTGCTGCAACCAGACCAGACCTGGACACTGAAGGGCAATAAAACTTTATGGTTGAGGGATTTCCCTCATTACCTGTGCTGGCCTGGACAGAGCATAAATTGGCAAATTTTCACCCACTTCAAGGCATTGTTTCAGTCATTTTTTTACATAGCCCTTGATATGAAAATGATATCTGTGTGTCCAACATTCTCTTCCAATTACAACAATATAAAATGTATTAGTCTAGGGCAAGACTAAGTAATTCACTTCTAGGTTTTTCACACCTTCTCAGCATTATGAACAATTCACTTTCAATTAATTTTAAAACTTACATCACTCACTGCCAGTAATAAAGAAAGCTGACAGGGACAATCGAAGATCTAGGGGTTCCATGTGTGAAGTCACAGATCTATTACCTCCGAATACGTTTTAGGTTATCCCAAGTAAAAGATATGTGCCTGCAGGAGCCTAATTTGAAGCAATTCTTTTCATTCTTTTTGAAATAAACAATTTTAATGTAACGCTTTTTCGTTTCAGTTGCTGTGTAATTAAATGTCAACATTTTATGAAATCATATGACATAAAAAACAGACCATCAACTGTGGTTTCATAACATAAATAAGAAAGAACATGTATGGTCTCTCTTGCACACCATATGGGGAAAGAGGGACATCCTAATAGCGATCTATGGCTGTAACATTGCAACAAATAGATCTAATAGTAATTATGAAAACAGTATGGTCTTCTGACATTTGTTGTATAAATTACAGGTTTTTTTTACTTTGTTCTAGATCTGCATTTCCTCTCCGCATGATCCATAAAACCAAACAAAAAACATTGCTTTTTAAAAGCATTCTATAATAAGAAGAAAAATCAGGCCAACTTCACCACATCTGTTGAAAATGGCTCTAGTGAGCCGATCACTTTGTTACTCCACTGAGTAACATACTGTTTCAAACTGCTTGCGAAAGTAGATTTGTTTCTCTTTCTGGGAATGTTTGTGTTAAACTCAGGACTGAGAAGGCAATTTTTAAAAAATTCTTAAAACAATATTTTTGTTTTTGCAAATTTGAAATTTGATCCTTTTGTCTTATTGCCGCTATCAAATATATGTATTGAAAAGATCATAAAACATTTAAATTTTTGATTAGCCCACATGTGAAATTTGTATGTTGTATAGTTGTGAAGATATTGGGCTGTAAAGATGAAGAAAAATACAAATTTTGCCATCCAGAAGCAAGCCAGACGGGAAAGCTTGACAATTAAAGTATCAGGTTACGTGAGCTACATCTCACTGGCCTGGCCCAGTAGGGGGCACTCCCCACCCTCCTCAAAATTAAGTTGGCCCTGCTTAACAGCTGTGAAATTTTACATTTTTTGTAGTAAAATACATTTCTTTGATAGTAGAATCCAGTATCAAATTTCAGTATCATTCACATGAATAAGCACATGGATACTTGTCAACAGCTGTAAAAATGTGACATCTGCTGTCCAATGATTTACTGTTCTGAAATAATCAACATGTCTTGTGTTTCACTAGTAAGCTTCAATCAATGGTTGATCTATCTCCCTCTCTATTCAACATCAGCATAAATTTCTGTTTCTTATTACTAGCCATGCAGTCCTCTAAAACTTTACTATGAAATCAGCTTGCTGTATTATTGTCTGCTCAGATTGGAATAGTCCATAACTAAACTGATACAAATGTATTTCATTATTAAGCTCTACCCTAATCATATGGTGATAAATATATCACCAAGACAGCCACTCTTACCTGTGATCAGCACTTTCTTTCCTTCTTTCAGATCTCCTTCCTGCAAACAGACAGGATAGAAATGAAATCTGTGTCATACAAATCACACATAACCAGGCTTTAGTTCCCATTCACTTTTTCAGAAGCATTTGAATTGGAAGAAATATTTTCCTGTTCTTTCTCTGCCAAAAATTTCAACTCTAAATATGAAACTTTGGCTCTTTGAACTTGTTATTATAATATTTTAAGAAGTTCTAAAATGCTCATGTACTGTTATCCCAATATTTTGGAAATCATGGAAGTATGTCATATTGTCTCCAATATTTGTGTTTTCAAAAGTTATCAACCTGCTACAGGAACTGGCACAGTGATCTCTGCCTAAGTATCTGGTCACTGGGAGATGAAAGAAAGTGGGCTCAGTTTTAGCCAAGGCAGGCTCATAGCAGAGTGAAAGGCTACTCAACTCATCTGATCATTGTCTTCATTGCAATGATTAGTTATTGCTAATTAAAGACCTGTTTGTGCGAATAGGCACAGCTTTCTCCAATGTGTGTCTGTGTATGTGTATTTTAGTTAGATTAAACAGATTTCTCATCTTTCTTGGTCTATGATTTATCAATGATGGCCAGCTTCTTGCACACGTCAAACGAGTTTCAACATGACATTATTATTGTTGAATGAAAACATGATAATGATTGTGTTACCATACAGGTATGAATGACTCAAGTGTTTAATACTAGCCAAGTCAGGTGAAGTAGGGAAACAACCGAAAAATCTGAAGGCTAAATCTATTCCTGCTCATACACAGAACCAATCAT
Source organism: Peronia peronii (assembly GCA_039654565.1). Lineage (NCBI taxonomy): Eukaryota > Metazoa > Mollusca > Gastropoda > Systellommatophora > Onchidiidae > Peronia > Peronia peronii. The sequence goes on along the minus strand of JBCEWB010520439.1, from coordinate 10,227 downwards.
GGGTTAGTCCACCAATGGCCTGATTACGCAGTTGTACATTCCCCATCTCTTCCTCTCCACTTCATATCCCTGTTCCTGTCCCTCCTGACCCATGCTTTGCATTGCTCTCAAGAGGACAATCTGGTGTAAAATTACACTGTGGGTACTTGTGTGCCCTGACTCAATATCTGACCCTTAACTCGTTGACTACCTCAATAATATTTTGGTCTAGACCTAATTTCCAAGATGGCCGCCCATCTGAAACAAGGTGTCATTTTTATTTTCTCTATTTGAAAATCATAAAGAATTTAAACTATATAGTGCTATACACCAAAATAAAGGACACTAAATGTAGATTATGAAGCAATCAAAAGTTTACAAAACAACTGTCTTTAGCAAAGTTGAGAATGGAGTGTGAAAATTCCGGATCGGATCATATGAAACAATAAAATGGGGAAACTGATAGGTCGGCAATAGGTCTAAAAGTGATGTATCAGTGAAAGGTAGTTAAAGAGTTAAGCAGACTATTTATTTGGGAGCAAATTCTTTGGCAGATAAATTGCAAATTATACCACAAAAATTCTGTTTCGCTTGAAGTGGGCTTTTAGGTGGACCAGGCTCTAAAGGTGGACTCTTAGGCAGAGACTATGCATTGGAGATAATTAAGGTGATACAAAGTAATTTTCATGTCCAAGCAGTTTGTGTTTATTTCATGCCAATGTTAAACCATTTTGAGCATGATACCAGGACATTTATAAGTCAAGGTGTTTTGCCCCAAGAGACCAGGTGCCGGGGGCCAGCAGGCTCAGGGAGACAGGGTTTAAAGGGTTAAACTCTCGTATTCCTGAAGAGTACATAGTTTACCTCAAGCATATTACTGCATCATTAAATCAAACCCAGTTCTGTTTCAACTCCAGCACAGAGAATATGATGAATACATCGACATGAATAATTATTGTTCATACCATTAAGCTTATACCATTAACACTCAGTGGACAAGTAGACTTGAAATCATTGAATATATTGTCTTCAAATGTGGCACACAAAAAATTAAAGAAAAAAAATGATAATTTTTCCTCGAAAGCCAAACGAACAAAAGTTCATGCAAAATTTAAGAATCATTCTCAAAATGAAAATTCCAGAATAATAAACTTTTGGAGCATTTTGATACTATGGATAATTTCTGTTGATTAAGATTTAATTTTCCTGAACCAAACATATGCAGTGAGACAACCTAATGTACAATTACAATGCTTGGAAGTGAACAGAGTTAAACAGCTGGAATGCAGGTGAGATGAGCAGGAACTCAATAATCACATTTTCTTTCCAAATGTCAACTCTTTGACCATGACGTCACCAATCTTTTACCCAAGAACACAAGACAAAGATAGATAAAGAGAATTATTTACTTTGCAGATATATCTACTGGAGTCACTATAGGAGATATACTGAACAAACTTTGTGATAAGTGTACTGGAACAACTTTCTGATTGTTTATGTATCTATCAAAATAATTTATCACAATAACTTATGAAGTACATGTTACAATAATTTACACTGTACCTATCAGAATAACATGTGAAATATCCACTAGAATAATTTATGAGATACCCATTTGGATAACTTTTGATTATGATGTATCTATTAGAATAACTTTGAAGCATCTTTTAAAATAATTATAATACATCTATTAATATAACTTATGAGATATCTATTAGAATAACTTCATGCTTACTTTCTCCAGTGAGATAGAAGCCGTGAGTCCACTGACTAACAGCGACAAGAAGGCAGGATCCAATGTCGGCACTGGCACCGCTGTTGCCTCTTCAACTGCCTGATAAATGATATGAAGCATTTTCATTGATTAGTTAGTTTAAACAGTTAGTGTTGCGCACAACTTTTAAATGCACAATACAATTTTTGCCTGCACTTACAATGTGGAGCCTAAGTAAACGATGTATGTCTCACTTGGTCATGAGTTAAGGCCGAAAACAATTATATGTCTTGCACCCTTGCACAAATGAGTCGGAAGTCGCGTTGGGCGACGGTGAGTTTCGGCCGTTTTTAACTATTTTCCGACTCAGAAACAAAATTTTTTTTTTAGGCTAGAAGAAATTTAATTTTCGTTTTGAGGAAAAAAAATTTTTTTTAGCATCTCAGTCGGAAAACAGTTAAAAACGGCCATAACTAAAAATCGCCTAGCGCGACTTCCAACTCATTTGTCCTGGGCACAAGACATATGCATTTACTGCAAATATTGGTCACTGAAAAAACATGCTATCCTAGTGTCATGAAATAATGATATTATTATTAACTAATACATTTAAAAATTATGTTCCAGAAAAAAGAAAAATAACTTTTGCATGCATGATTAAAATATATACAGTTATTGATCATTTATATTTTGGTATCATCTCTTACTCTGTGAAAACTGAAAGCTACTATTTCTTAAACAGAATCCTGACTATTTTCAGAATTATAGTAAATCAATTCTGGACAATTCTTGACTAGCAGGTATTCATCATAAGAAATTTGTAAGACAATAGTGACCTGTTCAGAGATCAATGTTTCATACTTACGATATAATCACAGAAAGCTCCACCTTTAGAATACACCACTGTCTGTCCAACTTTTAATTTGGCCTGTGATCCCACAGTTACCACCTCACCTATGCCCTGACAGAAAACAGAAGTAAATGGGTGACATGCAAATTAAGAGAGGAAACAAATCAAATGTAAATAAAGACAGAAAGCAGTCAAAGATAAATAAGGGGTGGGAATGCATGGAGTTTCAAGTCATTTTTCAAATATTTTTTTGTATGTTATGCAGTATGACATATGTCAAAGGTTAACTTTGCATTGCAAATTCCTTTACTATCCTGGATGCTGAACAAATTGTGCACATAAAAATGCCCCTCCAAAATCTAATTTTATGGATACTTGTACACAGAGGAGGTAATAAAAAAAACTCCAGTTCTATCACAATCTGAATCTGATCACTTAGTGCTGTTTACATTTCCACACATCTGATGTTACAAAATCAGTAATTAAAAACAATCAAGTTTAAGCTATTCTTCATTACAGAGATGGTGTCCACATTCTATAGGCCTTCTCTGAATGCAAGATGATCAGAATGATCGCTCTGGCAAAACAGAGCATCTGGGAATTCTTTGTGGCCATTCTGAAGGTTTGCACTAATTCAAGCTAGTGCCCGATGAATCTGCATTCTTACCTTTTTGACTACTCAATTAATTTTTGGCTAAGATCGAATTTCAAAATGGCTGCCTCACAGGACTAGGCCTATATATCAGACTGAATTGCTCAATTTCGGGCATTTTGTAAATTTAAATTAGATGACAGAGTGTCACATATAAAATCAAGAGAAAAGAATGGAGACTACAGCAAAATAAAAGTTAAAATGAATGTCAGCGGGACAGGTGAGCGATTAGCTCTTTTTTTATCACAGCTACAAACTGAACTATATCTAGAACTCTGTTTTTTATTTGCTTATTCAGGGTCATCTGTCAGCTGTAAATCTAAGACTAAACAGTCAATGTTATTGTCACTCAATTTTTTTTTGCCACCAACATAATTGCCAGCTTCATTACTTGTCTTCTAGGACAACTGTAAACTCCAGACGTGAAAAGAGTGTGTGTGAAAATTTTCGCTGCCCACTGTCACTTTGATTGGCAAGTAAAATCAATTTCTGGACAAGATTTTGGCGACTCTAGTCGATTGGTGAAAATTTTTTGTTTCTAAATCAATCCATAGTTGTATTTAAAACTACGATACACTCACACAAAACAATTTTAATGGCGACCCCCAAGGTTGCCCGAGGATCCATTAGATCTGTGATAGGTCTGAATGTGATGGTTCACTGAGCCGATATATCGGCGAAAGAGTTAAACAGTGTATTGAGTGAGCAAGGTTCACTTCTTTGAAAGGTGCATGAGTCACGACCACTCAGCTAATGAAGTTGTCTTTTTGGTAACACTTTAACTTCCTCACATGATTTAAGTATGTTTTTATGTAGGCAACACCCATAGACCCAAGACAAAGGATTTGTCTTAATAGGGAGAAAATGACAATCTAAAACAGAAGTTTGGAGACTTTTACAAGAAGATCTGTTCTCTTATTGTCTTGTACAACTCACAAAAATTACTCTTTCCTTATTGGAATTCAAAATCTCTATTACTATACAGGTCACAGTATTTTCACAGCTAGAGACAGTTTGAAAGTCTGAAATGACTTCTAAGAATTTATGTGATAACTGTCAGGGCTGTAAAAATTCTGCACAATATTTGAATCAAGACAACCTCCACCAGGAGGTTGAAAGACGTATACAGAACATAACAATATTTGGGTGCCAGTTAAATTTCACGGGAGAGATCACAGTCAGTATATTACTTCCAGCAAATTGTGACACAAGATAAATCTATCACTTTGTTCTGAAATGTTCTTGGTGAAACATTAGGTGAAGTACCTTCGTCAAAATTCAATACTTGAATTACAGTTGAAAGAGGTAAGTAGAAAAAAAAAACCAAAAAAAAAAACCAAAAAAAAAAACCTGCAACCTCGCCAATTTAATCAGTTAATATAATGCAAAATTGGTGTGAAGTATTCAAAGGCCTTATGCTCGTTTTAATCACTGAACTTATTGTTTGCTTAGAGTAGTTTCTTTGAAGTAAAGATTGATGCCTATGTACATAAACATGTGAGAACTCATATGATCTAAGCTCTGTTCACTACTCTTAGATATTATACCTGCACTCCAGATTATTTGTACTTTTCTCTGATACACTTCTGGTTTGCATTGTTGTGTGAATACATAACAAACTGCTGCATCCTACTATGTCCCCTCAACATGGAAAAATGCTATGGTTGTTCTAGCCATGTCTTTTTCATGCATCAAAACAATCAAGGAACAATCAGATAGATGACAGATTAAATTTCAAGGTAAGCTGAACCATTCTGAGAAACTGGAGGTAAAATTTGGCAAAACAGCCTTAACTCTCTTTTGTGTTGGCAAGCTAATTAAGAAAAGTTCATTCTACAAAAAAAGAAATAATTAGTGGACAATTAATTCACCTGGGAGTTAGATCAAAATATTATTTTCTAAAAATGAGCACACCAATTCAAAATGAGTGTATACCAATGTTCAGCAAATAATTAACTCACTGCTCATATCTGTCTCCAATTTAATGATCTTTGTGAGGACTATTTCTTTCAAGAAAGAAAGATACAAAAACTAGCTTTTCGTGGCATCAATTTGGGTATTCCTGATCATCACTGCAGTCAGTGTTAAATTATTCTATAGCCAATAAAGACAGTCCTTATCTTGTTTCAACCCTCCACAACTTTTTCCATACCGCCATGTCAGCCTAAAGGACAATGACTCCTGATCTATACCACTATAAACTTATTTCATATAAAGTATGACCACTGTAAGGTAAACATTTTTTTTTTGCAAGAAAACATGGTGTGTGGTATATCCAGAACTAGCCCACTATCAAACATTCCCTTTCCCCCCCATTTGATGTTATGCTATGAACACTGACTGGATCTTCACGCCATTACACAGAATCTTCTGATAGATGCTGCAAGCTGATGACTGGCACTTGAGATAAGCATGAGTCCAAATCAGGCATATAGTCTGTTTATTCCTGTAACACTGAATAACAGTTCTGCTGGAATGCAGATGATGGGTACCGATTGGCTTTGCACGTATGGATGGAGGGCAAGGGGGAGAGGGAGAGGGGTAGCAGTGGACTGAGTGACAGAGACTGACTGTATATCACTGTTGCTTAGCATGGAACTGAAAAACTCGTGTGACAGTAAAGCAGTTAAACATAAATACTAAAGTCAGCGTAGAAAACCTGACATCTGGCTTTTGCTTTTTTTCCATGGTTCAGGGGTGTTGGCCATGAATTCTTGAGTTCTTTCTCACATCTTAGAAAAAAATGAACATTCTGTGGATCCTGCATAACTGATATTACTTTGAACTCACCTCAAATCCAGCAGGGAAGGGGGGATTCATTGTTGGATCATACCGTCCAGCTGTATAGTTGATATCTGAGGCATTTATACCGACAAATCTGTGTATGAAAGTGAAAAATTAATCAGTCACTAACTTGTGATTATACTGTTTTAACCTCTGTATGTTCAACCATTTTTAAAAAAAAAACATTGAAAAGTAAAACACCTGTCATAGATGGCTCATAAAATTCAGAGGATTTTGTGGGAGAAAAAGTTACGACAGCCACAATAACAAATTTTTATAATGTCAAATCTACCATTTGACTGCTTCTTCTAAATATTTTTTAATAACAAAAATAGTATTGCAATTATGAAATTATTTCTCTCAGACAGTTAATTAAAATCTCTGATTGATAAAAATTTAGAAAAAAAAAAAAAGAAACAAAAAAATGAATATGTATTTTCATTCACACAAAGAAACATCATAGAATATACCTATTTTTTATAATGATCTCTTTCGGACCAGGTGTGGGCACCGCCACCTCTGCAATTTCCGTCACCTCTCGGAAATTAGTGCCGAGTTTCTTTACAATGATTTGACGCATGATGGCTGGGAGTCTGCGAGCTGCCATACTGGGAAAATAAAATCAGCTGTCAAATTGTCATGGCAGGTCATCTGCATTCTTAAAAAAAAAAAAATTTTTGAAAATAGGACAGCACATTTCCAGGCTAACTCTAGAATTTGTTGGGAACAACCAACGAAAAAATTTAATCGCGAAACATAAATGTATATATATATTATAATTATAGATATATGAAAAAAATAAAATGATCACTTAAAAATAAGGAGCACTGTGTTTACATCTCTGACAACTTTTCTTGAAGCGTCACTTTCATTTCAAACTGTTTTGGATATTTTATCTATTAAGCTATCTACTTACCTGCCAATCCATCTATCTAACTAACTACCTATTTTCATCCATTTATCCATCCATCTATCCATCCACCCACCCATCCAATCAATCAATCAATCAACCATCCATCCATCCATCCATCCATCCATCCATCCATTCATTCATTCATCCATCTATCCATCCATCCAACCATCCATGAATCTACTCACCCATCCACATATATAAAGAGAGTGAGAGAGAGAGAGAAAAAGAGAGAGAGAGAGAGAGAGAGAGAACTACCTTTGATCCAAAGCTTTATATATGCAACAAAATGGATAAAAAGCATTTCATGCATCAAAGGCTAATTTTTCTACACAATCTTCAAAAGTCAGCCTAAAACAAGACAGTTAAGTAAAAAAAAATCCTGCATTTTAGAGTTAATCCAAAGTGAGAGATAGCCCAAATACTTTATCAACTTTACTCAATTTCTTCTTAATGAAATTTTAAATCTGCCTGCCAGATAATTCATAAACCTTAATCAATTTCTTCTTAATCTTAATGAGATTTTTTTATGTCTGCTTGCAAAGTGCTGGCCACAAGAACAATTGTTTGTTATGTGTTCTTTCCATTGAATAATCATCTTGTAATGCATGTACTGTGAAGTGGGTGTGAAGTTTGGGAGGATGATTTCCATTGGGGATGCTAGAAACAGAGTCTGTAAGACAAATTACTGCTTAGTTTAACTGAGGGGAAGGGGCCAGGACCAGGATTTCATGGCATTTATGATCAGAAAAGACATCATGAAAAGATGCTTTCTACTCTGTCTTCACCCACTCTGTGAATGAAAATCTTTTAGGAACATCTTTCCATGAACGTTTCAGCATGACAAAGACAATGCTAAAAACAGAATACATGTGAGAAAGGAGAAGATGTACATAGACCAAAGAAAAATCACATTTATTTTTTTTTGTTACAATAGAAATATAGCCTTATTGGGTAAGAAGAATTTTAGTGGACAGAAATTTCAGAATTTGGAAATTTTGCTGGACAGCGACATCTCTGCATACTCTTCATCTGATTTTCAGTTGTCAAGGGTTCTTTAATGTGTATCTATCATAAAATGTTTACCTTTATCTGAGAAGGCTAAGTGTCAGAACTGCCCAAGAAGTCATCCTCGGATGGTAAGATCTGAATTAAAACCCGCAACATGCACAATGTGCGTTTTTCCACTAATGACATGGTCACAGTGAACCCCGACAAATCATATGGCTCAGTTTCCTACTTATATAATTAAGCCCCTGTCACTATAGATTTAGACATTGTGGGGACACCCGTAGTTGCATCTGTTTCTTTTTAAAATGTCTTTCTGTTCCTTTGTCGATCTATTTTGTGTGTATATACTGTGTGTTTTCTTATATATCGCCTAGTCTATGTTTTATTTTTTTTTCGGTAGATTTAGATCTACTTTTTTTTTGTTGCTCTTTGAGAGTTAGATCTAGATCTCGATTTAGAATCTCATTGAAGGAGCTGTGAAGCGGAGCTAGACAGGTGCATTGCCATGGGTAGATCTAGATCTAGACCTATCGGGGTTTCTCTATGGATTGGCCTAGGAGTTGGGCAGATCGTCTCTAGATCTTAGTTCTAACGCCAGAACCGACCAGAACAGACTGCAATCGAAGAATGACAACACAGAACTATTTGTATATGGATCTAGATTCTATAATCTAGATCTCTATAGATGTCTGCAAGGCCGTGAGCCATACTCATTCTATTCATTTTAATTTCAGTCAAGGGTTCTAGCCTATCTGTAACGCATTCGGGACCTCGGGTTTCAAGCTTTTGATTTTTGCCGCGGGCGACGAGATCGAAATCTAGCGTTCATCCATTTACCGATCTGTCGCCTCTGTTACAGTCATGCGCCTGGGAGACAACGTGTCTCGTTTACACCTGTGCAAGCATAAGCCTAGATCTAGATTTAGAAAAAAAAAAAAAGTGCAGCGATGAAATCTGAAGTTTACCTATCCTGTGTCTTGTGTGCCAGCATGACATGAGAGTTCGAGTTAGATCTATCAGTGACGTTACAGTACACAGACCAACTTTGACCTTTGACCATGTGTGCTTTGACCTTTGCTCCCTTAAATTTAGATTTCGCTGCCTTGGAATGACAGAGTCGTAAGTCATTTTTTTTTCACAAAATGGAATTAAACATGTTACCATACATTTGGCAGTGTGTTTTTTCTCCTGTGTGAGTCTTAAGTGTGTAAGGCTCTAATTTTGCTTGTTATAAACAGATGAATTTAGTGGTAGGCTACGTGTATTTATAAAAATATTATAACATGCCTAAACTTTGGAGATCATTTTCTCAAAACTTGGTTGACTGGACTTACAACCCTGTCATTTCAAGGCAGCGATTTGTCAAAGGCCTTCAAAGTTGACAAAACCAGTATTTTATATATATATAAAGTATTTTTCTTTAACAACTGAACTGTTTTATTACGTTATTTCAATTCTTATTGGGTGAGCAGAATTATTTCCTTTTACATGAATAATAATAATAATAATAATAATACATGTAATAATAATAATACATGTAATAATAATAATGATAATTTCGAAAAACTGAATAGTTCTGATATTTGAGCTTTCATGACAAATTCTAAAAACATTTTTAAAAAAGAAAGATAAACAATAATAATAATAATAATGATAATAATAATAGTCAATCTTGATCATTTAATCCATAAAAAAATGTTCAGTAAATAAAACTGAAGGCTTATTTTTCACAATCTATTTTATACTCATGGACAGGTGGTAGATCTAGATATAAACAATTTTTGGAGGGCTTGATAAATGAAAAACGTAAACTGACAATGCAGTTGCACTGGCACTAGTGTTATAGATCTACAAACGAATTAAATAACAATTAGATACAGTAAATGACAGACGGACAGACATGCAGACAAGCAGATAGGAGGCCTGTAGACTGGGCTTTTGTTTAACAATGTATTAACGATTTCGGCTGCAGTAGGACAAGATAGATAGATAAACAGACAGACAAGCAGACAATCAGACGCACAACAAGCAGGCAAACAGACAGACAGAAGACAGACAGATAGATAGACAGATAGGTAGCTTGATAGCTTGATAGATAGACAGACAGACAGACAGACAGACAGACAGACAGACAGACAGATAGACAGACAGACAGACAGACAGATAGACAGACAGATAGACAGATAGATAGATAGATAGATAGATAGACAGATAGATAGACAGACAGACAGACAGACAGATGGATAAATTGAATCACAGGCGTCCTCACAAAAATGAAGATAATAATGAAAATGACAGAGTACATGGCTACATACCACTGAAACGGT
>JBCEWB010520218.1:0-18964 GCA_039654565.1 Peronia peronii | reverse complement strand
GGGGTGGGGGGGGAGAAGAGAGCGAAAATACCTCAGAGGAATTGAGCAGATTTCCATATGAAATGAAACGCACAGTGCAGTGGATGGTGAGGATGACGTAAAATTTTTGTGCTGTATAAGTAAGGACAGATATGTTGTTCATTCTGTTCATGATCTCTCCCTTTCTCTGTGTTCATGTTTCATCCCTCGTCACGACAGGCCCAAATCTTTGGTCTGATAAGGAGGCTCAACAGGGAATAATAGAACAATACATTACAACATGAAAAAAGCGCTTTCCTTTTGCTCTGTCTTCTGAAGTGACAATCAATTACACGGCAATCTATAACAACTTCACGGTGAACCCGGGCCTTAAGAATCACCCAGGAGCTCCTTTCTCAAAACAAAAACCACCACAGGTATGAAACAGCAACAACTCACAGACATACACGCGCGCTCACTCTTAAACACACGCACGCGCGCACACTTACACACAACACATACACACCCAGAGCTAAAAAAAGAAGTGAATGTGACTCTAAAATCGTTTTCAACCACTGGCTTCAAAGACGAGCGTTCCGAGGCTCTGGTTTTTTGATGCCCGGTTTTGCGTGACATGAAAGTGAGTCTTGCGAGGTGGTTTCATCGAACAGGTAATTACAAGGTCAATACAACGGTAAATACGCTTTTCTGAGTTAGAATATATTAAAAGGAACGGCTCTGACTGAGTCACATTGTATACATTTATTGTCATTTTGTGATAGAGAGACATTGATAGACATCGTCTTAGCTGTCTCTCCTTTGGTCTTTTCTCTCTACTAAACAATTCAATTCCTATTTACAATTCCTGAATGGCTTTCTCTGAGTGGTAGATATTATGTTACTCCATTGGGACAGAGTGGCACTGACAGATATGGATTTTGTTGTCTGTCCTTCCAGTTCTTCTCTCTATCTCATCCATCACTTCGCATTTAGCAAGGAATGACTTTATAACACTTGTAGAGTCACTTTGTAACGTGAATGTCAGCCGCGGTGCTACAATACAGATATTCTTTGCTTTCTCTTTTTCTTCCATTTCTAACGCACGGATGTCAGTCTGTTTTCTTAAAAAAGTAGAAAACATTTCACTTTCTATTTTTCCATGCCACATTCTTGGAACAAAATGTGCAGTTGGAGCACCTCTGTCAGAAGACCTAAACAGATAAATAAATAAAATAATGGCTAACAAAAGCAGTACCTGAATGCAGGACGCTGTTTACATAACAGAAGACGTTGACAATACAAAGAACTGAAAGAGGGTTTGTTTGGAAAAAGGTAAGAAAGAAAGAAGGAAAGAAAAGGAGCTGGACAAAGAGTAGAAGGAGGGGTGGGGAGAAGTCAAATATCCCTGATAACCTTTCACCGCGGGTACACGTAACATATTGTGAGTTAAAATCAGCGACCGTTCTTAATAGATTTGTTCCGACCAAGCGAACGCCTGGAAATCCATGTCTATTTTTAGCAGGGTGTACAACACTCCAGACTATTCACTGTCACTGACATAGAAAGAAAAAATGCACGGGATCTGTGACAAATTTATTGTCGTGGGATCTCATGGCGGAGTGGTAACACACATAAGTGAGTATTCTATTTTTGGCACAGATACAGAAACTCTGCCGGAGATATCCAGGTCTGTGCTTATATGAACTACTTGTTAAACCATCTGTGTAATCATCGAAATTCCGTACTAGCAGTCGCAGAGCTTAAATCAAATTCAAAGAGTCTGACATGTTGTCTCAAATGTACAATGATTGTGCTCGTGGTAGTCAAGGGATACCTGGGCTGTTTACTCTCTTCAGATACAGGAACATCTGCCTCATCATAGGCGGTTATCGATCATGTTTCTCCCCTTCGACCGTTAATATTGTAATCTCTGGCATATATCTCCATCCTCAATCACGGCAAAAAATCTTCTTGTAAACCCGCTGTCGTTCTCCGGGCTCACCGTTTCTATCTGGCCTTCTGAACTTCCCCTTTTATTATGTATGAAGCTTTTCAATTCTAAGAAAGCAGGATTATCTCGGCTTTAGGCGTACCTAGCTTTGAGGGAGAAGTGGGTTTTTTTTTAGGATAGAAATTTGGAGTTTGGAAATTTTGTCCGCACAACTGCGTCTCTCTCCTTCATCTGACTTTTAACTATCAAGGACTTTTTAACGTGCATGTACATTAACATGGGACCTCCGACATGTATTCCCCCTTGTCGGAGAGGACTAGACATCAGGCTTCCTTACCCAAGAAGCCATGCGACTGTTGAGTCATTGAAAAAATGTAAGTTCTAATCTTTCCCACCCTCCCGGTAGTATTCGAACTTCCCAGTGTAAGTTTGTTTTTTTTTTCGCCGGGAAGCAGACACCTAATCCCCTAGCCACGGCGATTCCTCCCCCCTCCCCCCCCCCTCCTTCCTGCTCTAACTTCCCTTGTCGACACTGTGTAGTTACTTAGTTTTTCACCCCCCCCCCCCCCTCCCGTTCTCCAACTGCCTTAGTTAGGCCCTTACAAATGCTCTACGCATATTATTGGTATAAAGCGATGAGATTCATAAAACACATTCAGATGTGAAATATGATCATGAATTGCAAGCCCATAGGGACACGGCAGTTTCTCAGTTTATGAGTACTGTTTATGTGTGCGGATTGTTGTGTGCGTTTATACGCTCATTCTGACTGGAGCAATTCCATTGATTTCTCTCCCTCTCTCTTTCTATCTTTGTTTCTCTCTCTCTATCACACTCATATATACCTACTATCTTTCTGTGTCTGATCTCTCCATCCCATTCAACTGATTTCTCCCTTTCTCTCTCTCTCTCTTTCTCTCTCTTCTACCATAGTCTATTATTATTATGTCAACCGCACAACCCCGCAGTCTTTCGTGATGAGTATCTTACACAGAGCGGGCCAGCAGCATCTGCGCATCAGTAGAATGTGATAATCCATAGTATCTGCGCCCCGCGCTAACTGCCTCGGCCAAGAGCATTGTCAATAACATCGAAGCTCGGCTGCCTATTCCATCTCGTCAGCATAGCAAACGGTCTCAAAAAACAAAGGAAACTGCCACTGTGTGCGCTTTCAATTCATGTTGCTTTCTTTCATCAATTTGGCATCACTCTTCAGAAACCCAGGAACTTGGCCAAAAGGCGCACACAGGATTCTAGTGTTGCTCTTACGCTTTTCCCAACTCGGTTAACGCTCCAAAATGTTCATTTTCCAGCCATTTGTATGTGTACTTGTTTGTTTGTTTTCTTTACTTCTTTAAAATACCATTCAAAGCATTGCTTTTTGTCAAATGCAAACAAAGGCGGCTTAGCACAATTGCTGAATGCGCGCAATGAATAATGCTATGTTTCAAAGAGACACTTTATACATTTAAATTCTGTTTTGGCTGTGATTTTTAACGCAAACTCTATTAATATGGTTCTGATCGTTTGAATGATAGTTGGTTTGATGTTTAAGTAGAGATTGTCTAGCTAGGACAGTAAAACCTCAATACCGGTACTGATATCAGTTAGCTTCAGGCATGAAAGGATTTCACTGTATATTTGATTATCAAGGTATGGAAAAGTTATTTGATCGCACCGGCCGAGATATAGCAGACTTATTGCTAGTCTGGACTATGAACCTGAAAATGAAGAGATCATGCCTTACTTGGCCCGCTAAAAGCATTAATTATCAGCGCAGCTTCATAATTGTCAATATCGATCCTCAATATCACATGCATGTATAATCTGGGTCAAATTAACACTTTCGCTGTCTTCAGTTAAAATCTTTCGATAGGGAGACCATGACGCTTGCAATTTAGTCAGGTCCAAATATCAAACACATATGGGCTAAGGATTCATCCTCCAAAATTTAAACGGCCTGGATCAATTCATTTAAAAGAAATATGATAAATAGTTAATTCAGGAAGAACACGCAGATCTAGCACTCGTGGTAATCAATAAGTTAAACAAACTGGCTGACATTTGTCTGTCATGTATCGGGACCACTTACAACACAAACAATTTGGATAGCACAAAACATTTCAGGTTCACAATATCATTGCTACTGAGAACGATAAACCTTTTCAGGGTAAGAATCCCAATGTGCCCAACATTAGCCCTTCCGTTTTAAAATCAGCGATCTTTTTATAAGCAATGAAATACTTTTTGCAAAGTCTGCTTTCCTGTTGACACTGATTTTTGTGTTGTCGTTAAACAAACATTCGGTAGCCAGATTTAAGAGCTGGACATGGCACCTGAAATTTCATATGGTTATAAAATCTTGATGACCAAACCGGTTTGGGTCAAACCGTTAGCGCATTGGGACTACCTGATCCAGGCATATTTTGTGCCTCTGTGGCTTCTCAATGGCCACTTTATCCTAACGATCGCACGGTACTTGGCAATTTGGGAAATTAGTGATAGATCATAAATCATACGCCTGTCAGAGATTAAGATATGGATAAGGATTTCACCAAAACAAGATTTAGTATAAAGCCTTACCACAGGGATATTGATCATTCACAGAGTGTAGTGCACTGTAATTCTGAGGGCCTCTCAGGGTATAAATTTTCGGCATTACAGAAATCCGCAGGGGTTCAATATATATTTTCAACAGTTGAACCAACTCCCTTACTTCGAAGCATTTAAAATGTGTGTTGCATTTTGCTCGTTCTCGCCCTTGCCGAACAAGATCTATATAGTTTTCAATACCTTTGAACTATGGCATGGTTGAAAGAGGCGTTGGTTGTTACCGTCAGCGAATGAGGTTACACAACACATCCACAGACACACAGAGAAAGCATAGCCCGTCAAAAAAAAAAAGTATACACACTTTAAAACAACAAAAACTTCTCTAATATATCTACAAATATAAATTATTTTCCCAAGTTTCGTCTAATTCTTAAGGTAGTTTTTGTCAAATTTCAGTGTAACTCTTTCTAAAGTGGAACGCTAATGTCGTGTTTTTATTTTCCTGAAATGTGTAATATACTTTTTCATTTGGGTGTGAACTATGATTTAAAAAAAAGAAAGAAAAGAAAAGAAAAAAAAGAAAGAAAGAAAGAAAGAAGGAAAGAAAGAAAGAAAGAAAGAAAGAAAGAAAGAAAGAAAGAAAGAAAGAAAGAAAGAAAGAAAGAAAGGGCCATACTCACAGCGACAATCATAAGGAGATTATCCAGAAATCCAAATCCTATGAAAGGCAAAGCTTGGTGGAGAGCCACTGAAACCAAAAAGAAACAAACTATTAAACTGAATATCCTGTGAACTTTGCAAATACTGTATCCACCAATATCTGAAAAAGTTATATACAATTTTACAAAACCTGTCAACATTTCCGGCGCTTAGTATAAGTAAAAATCTTAATTATTTGGACAACGAATTCTAACCACGTACATGTTTACAGCTTGGTTTAAGTTAATACAACAATATCATCACATAACAACAAGGCGAGGGTGTCAGTTCGTTTATATGAAAAAGCAGGAAAATGTTCCATGCTCTATGCTTCTAGACAATGTACATGTAATAGATGGTAAAACTGAATTATTTATGTAGAATATAAAATAATATTAAATCGAGGACCAGTAAAAGGATTTAGGACCGCCAGAAATTTCCCTGTTCCCGTTAGTGTTTGTACCAAAGGAAAGAGTTTGACATTTCAAAGAGAAAAAAAAAAGGGAGGAGGGGGGGGGGGGGCAGATGAATTTCCGCAACTAAATCAATTCTTGGTAGTGACTTACACGATAAACAGTTAAGATCTCCCGCGTCCACAGGGTCTCCGCAAAATGTTCTACAGATACCTTGATGTTTCTGTGTGAGTCAGAATAATTTGACAGGGAAGAGACTGAACCCTGTGCCTAATAGACATCAAACGTCTGCTCGGACTGAGAATGAACAATTCCAGTAACGAGACATGAGACAACCAGAGGGGTGAAGTATTCTCAATTATTCGGTCTTTTTAAGAAAGTGGGCTGTCCATAATACCTCGGAGTGGGGTGGTGTGGGAGGAGTGAGAGAAAAATTAATGGAATGGTTTGTTTGTTTGGTTAGTGTTGGGATTTAACAGCACATCAGCACGACCACGGCTATACTGTGCCAAACACGGTAAGGTATGTTTACACCTCAAAAAGGCTGATCAAGTAGGAAAGCGAGTGGGACAGAAGGCAGGAGCAAGGAGAGAGAAGAGATGTCAGCCCTGGAAAGTTGAGAATGGCATTCTATGGGAGACATCCCACCCCACTGGGCGTTCACTGCCTGCGGGTGGGAGCAGAGACCCTACTTTCCCGCGGGGGGAAAACAGAAAGGGAAGGGCAATAATGGGAATAAAGATGAAGAGGAGAAGAAGATATTGGAATTAAACACAGAAGAGGGCAAAGAAAATGAGGGAATTTGTTCCTAAATAAGGTGGCTGAGTATATGAAGTGATTGAGAAGATAGAGGGCCAAAAGAAAGAAGAGAAGAAAGGAGGTGGCGGATTAAATGTCAGATCAAAAGAGAGGAGACAAGGACAAGCACAGAGAAGAAAGGGAAACAGAAATAACAAAAAAAGGGGGAGGGGGGCGATAGAAAGGGGGGAGGGGGGGGGGGGAACGAAGGCAACAATCGAAAAGAAAAGACACAAGAAAGCTAATAGACAAGAGGTTAGGACGAAGGGAAATAGGAAAAAAAAAAAAAAAAGCATTTCTAGGAAACCTAGTCGACTTCTAGGAAACCTAGTCTGACATGCTCAGAACAAGCCCAGTCCATCACTGCCAACAAGTCCGCAACCTGACCAGTTCTCCCACACCGCCAGAACATGTCAATCTGACTGACCACAAGGGAATAACTGTTTGGTCAGTGAAGTGACCGGTCCGAGCGCTGGCTGATGCTGACTTCCCAGATTGGACATCTAATATACGTATCCACTTGGGGATTGGTTGGTCTGGCCAATGGCGGATCCACAATGAAAATGAAAGGGGGGCCAATACTGTGAATTTGTTGCCGGTTCCAAGGCAGTCTCCTTATCATTTTCAAGAGTCTGGGTCCCAGTAATGTCCATAAGCTACTGCCACTGGATTCCAAATTGGTCCCCACAACTTAGACAACTTTTCTCGGGTTTGTTCTTCCCAGTTCATCTACACGACCATGTCACAGTAAAGGGCAGGAGGACACAGAGAGAGCGCTAGAGGAGAGAGAGAGAGAGAGAGGAGAGAGAGAGATGCTGGGATGAGAAGCACGATATAGCATGATTATATGTACTTATTTTATTATCTTTCTCATTATTATCTGATTAGTCTAAAGGTAACTCGGAGTGGTAGACCTAAGCGGTCTTAATTCAATGAACACAAAATAATATACTGTCCATACCTTGTTTTAACTGTTGTCTCGTTGGTGGTTCGTTGGCTGCATCTGGAACGGTAAAAAAATAAAGAATAACAATTAAAAAAAAAAACAACAGAAAGAAAGACATGTCTCGAATACTACTTAACCAAATGTAAAACTAACGTGTCCCCCCCCCCCCCCCCTCCCAAATTCTTAAAACCATGAATGCTGTCATTCCGTGGTGATATTCAAACTTTAGAACTGAGACGGTTCATATCTGTTTGTTTGTTCTGTTATTGTTGTTGTTGCGATTTTGAGGCAGATGTCCGTCGTAGAGACAAATGAAAACTCTTTAGGAATAAAGAGTGGGCCATTAGTATACTAAGAAATAATAATGTATATATATGATCATCTTAAATGAGGTTATTAAACGTTAAACGAGTACAATACGAGTAAAATAAATGCACATAAAACAAACTAATTTCTTTGTTATATTGGAGCGCTCCTTTTCCGTCAGGCAAGGGCCTTTTAGAAGCGCCGGCTTTAAGTGGATCTGACTGATATTAAGCTTACAATGACAGCATTAAATACTGCAGACATTTAAGATTTTCAATGCGAATTAATGATTTAACTACAACCCTTCTTCCATAATTTTTAATATTTACAGCGAGGAAGCATTCTCGACAAAAGCCACTCATTAATATTTCACTTATGGATAGAACACGTTCAAAATATTGAGGAAATATTATAGACTTCGTGACAAAGCGTTTGCATTCATGTCATGGTTTTTCAAAGAGCAAATACAAAGACCCTTGTCAGTGCTGACGTTAAAGGCTGCTCAGATTCACGGTAAGAAAAGAGCTAGATTTATCAGACATGACTAGGTCTAGCGTTTGCTGCTTCTCTCTCTCTCTCTCTTTCTCTCTCTCTCTTGGTTTAGTTACCGCTCTGAGCCGCCTATAATTTATTATGTGTGGGCTTTGACATAATATTACTAACAAACTTCTTAAACCACTTTGGGATTATTCTATTTTGCGATGATTGATACTTTTAATGCTTTCATGATGCTTGGCCTTTCTCTCTCTCTCTATATATATATATATATACATACATACATACATACATATATATACATGTATATATATATATTCCAGTTGCCTACAAGTCACAAGTAGATCTAATGCTGAAATGCTGAAAACTCACCAAGTAACAATGACAAACCTTTGTAAATTTGACACTTATATACACATCAAGAACTGAATTTGAACTATAATAAACATAAACAAAACAATAAAAAAAAAAACCGTGAACACTGTACGTGTACCAACATACACGTATTATTCTCACAGAAATTTCCCTCGCCTTCTATTCAGTCTGTGAACAGATTAACATAATGCTCTCAATATGGTTAGCTGGTCATTAGTTCATGGCTAAGCAACCAACAAATTAAATGTGCCTCCTGATGCACTCTTAGAAAGATGACATTTATGGCTAAAAGATCTGGGCAATTACACTACAACAATAATTAAGAAAAGAAGGTGATACTACATCGGTCACAAGTGTAAAGGGAAGACAGCAGAATATCAAAACAGGCGCTGAGTTGGGAAATAGAAGGCACAAGAAATAGGGTTAGACCGAAAAAGACACTTAAAAGAACTATATGTATCATGAGAGAAGCCAAAGAAGCAGGAATAGAGAGCATGAGAAAACTGGCTGAGACAGCACAGAGAAGATCAGAATGGAAGAAAATTGTGACGGCCCTATGCGATGTATGATTGGCGCGGGAAGGATTTAAGATAAGAATTGCTTAGTTGTTTATAATCGGAAAAGTTTTTGACCAGCCATATCACTTCCTTTTACCTGGCACAAGTTGGGTGTTGAACAAGCAGTGTAAATACGGATGAAAAAAAAATCACTTTTATTTTCGTCATTTGAAAAAAAAAGCGAGTATTACAAGAAGAAACCATTTTCTTGACCCCTATATATTTCGCGTCGGACATTTTCATGATGCGCCTGTCAAACAAAGAGCGCAGACAAGACCGTTCTTCTCTTACAATGCCAGTTCAACACCCCTTGTGTCCGCCAAAGAGAAGTACATGCAATAAGGCTGGTCAAAAATAATCCATTACCGGTATCTACACCCCCTCCCCCACTCCCCCGGCCTTCTTTTGTCATACTCGTAGCACAGTGAGGCTTCACAAGAAGATAAAGAAAAACGACACAATGTCGGAATTCAATCTAACATCTTATTCAGACAAACAGTTAACGTCATCTACATTTGTGATTCACCAAACACATGTGTAGTGACACATTCATGAATACTGTGCGTGTCATGTGTGTGTCACGCACTTTTAGGTTCCATCATACATGCATTATGCCTTCCGCGCCTGCTGGCTTGGGCGCAGGAGGGGGTCTGCCGTGAACTGATTCTGGCGAGAGCTCCAAACACTATGGAGTTTATAAAGTTATACGGGAATTATAACAGTCAGACAGAAGCGTATTTTCAATGGTGACAAGGGTAATTTTTATTTTTTTTTAGTTTATGCATTCACAATAATAAGGAGTGTTTTTGATTAGCCATGTATATGAGGCCTACACACTTCTCTTCCCCAGACGAAAGCCGAGACAATCCTATATTTTTAGGATTGAAAGGCTTATAAAACAACAATAACAACAAACTCCCTAGACACAAAGGCTTTTAAAAAGCACAGTAAACTCAGGAAAAGACTTACTTTTGCCCTCTGCTTGAAACATACATCATGAAAAAATCATGGTATAAGATAAAAAGTTTTCTTCTTACTGTGATTTTTATTTTTTTAAATCTTTAAAATGACATAACGAAAAATATGATTTTCAGCCTCTCTACACTGCTTGTTCAACAATGCTTGCATCTGGCAAAGGGAAATAATGCTGCTAGTCAAAAACAATCACAATTCATTGTCTAGAGTGGCAGATACGATAGTCTTTTCTCATGGATGGCAAGTTTGTCTACACTTTAACTACATTACAGTTGCTTTTACCTGACATCGATCAAGGTAAGAGGTAAGACTGAGAGAAGACTGAAAAACCTAGGAAAAAGTGAACGTGTTCAAGCTTGGGAACTCGTTACTATATATATATATTTACTGGGCTGATATTGATTCTCAGTAAACAGACTGGCCATCCATTTCAGCAGCACTCACAGGCTATGGTTAAGTTTTCAACCAGAGGTAATTATTAGCTGAAGCCGTTTCAAAGGCACCGTGGATCATTAACGGCCTCACTGATTCCAGTTTCTATTGGTTTTAATACAACAGCTAGACAAGATCTCCTACTCCCTTCTGTTATGCAAGATATCCATTGTCTAAACCACTATTCATGTATAATATCTTCACAAAAAAAAAATCTCCTGTTTCTGTAGATAAATGTTTGAAATTATATGATCCAAATTTACAAAAATAGTGATGCTATAAAAATATATTTTTAAAATATTTTTTCGGTATTTTTCTTTTCTTAAAGTGAAAATAACCAGGGACATTTTTTTTCTCTTCTAAAACAGAAATGAGGCAAAGTGATTTTCTTTCACTCTTTTTTTCCCTCTTTTTCGTCTTTACTTTTTTTTTTTTAAAAACAAAGTAGACATCTGGCAAAACAACCGGAGAGTTTAATCTTCAAGTGAAAATGCGAAATAATCATAAACAAAAATACATATTTATTTTATATGGAATGTCTGCAGTTTTCCTCTCCTTTGAAAAAAAAAAATTAGAAGTTGAAATGTATAGGATACTAAATGAAAAAATTAACATTTTGTGTAGCACCAATGAAATTTATATTGTGAAGATAACAGAAAAACACTGGAAGCTTTATGAAATCACTTTTGACATTAAAAAATAATGAAAGATTATGGTAAAAGTACAAGGATAATGTACAGCCTATTAACATGAGCGAGAATATTTGCCATCAAAAGTGGCATTACATGCTATACAAAACTTTCGGCACATTAAATACAACATATAAATCATAGTGAACTTTTGAGACATTTTTCTTGCAGTCTGATATTTAAAACTGATCCTCACATTATCAGTGATTCTTGAGGTATATTCTATAAAATGAAATTTACAAAATAAAACTGAAATTGAAATGCCATCTTTTTCTCAAAACAAGCATGATACCGCTGTAGGCAAGTTTTTTGTTTGTTTGGTTTTTTTTTGGTTCAGCCAGAATTCAAGATAACTGAGGGACAAAGAGGAAGAATTATTTATATCCACCTTTGCAAACTGCAAATTTTGTAAGTTTTCTTTTGATTTTAGCAATTTTTCAGTCTCGGTAATTGTCACAGTCACAGGCTGGTGAAAGTGAGTTTGCCCTCTTCCACCGCAAACACCATATCTAACGATAATCTTCAGAACTTTCTAAGTCACACATAACATATGGATCTGATTCTCTGATTGTTCAGTATTCTCTACAAGCACAAATCCCTTCCCTGAACCTGATTAGATATTCATATCTAATAATGAGACACCAAGTACATAATTTAAGATACTTACTGACGGCATTTTCTCCATGAAAGCGAGCCAGTTCTTCATAAAGGCATTTACGCTCATTGACATTTAAGGCAAAAACAAATTCTTTGGCTGCCTCTTCATCCGGGATTGTTCTCTCAAAGTCATACAGCCGCATAAGTCTAGCTGGTGGCACTTTTGGCTTTGAATGTTTCATTCTCTGAGAGAAAACTTGCGGAGTCACATACAATGACTGACAGATATCTTCTACTCTCTTTGCCTTTTTCATACAAACACTGAAGTATCTTGTTATACTTTGAGTATTCAAATGAAAACTGTGAAACTGAAATCTATTATTTGCCCCTATCAATCTACCTGATGATGAACCTCTTTGAAGACTGTGATGAAAACAACTTGGAAAAACTTTAAATTCCCTTAGACTATGCGCTAATATATCTTTTCTTTGATCGCTTCTGACAGTCTGAAGAACCCCTGCTTTAGTTCCATCACAAACGATGAGCTGGTGTCCCAAAGGATTGTAACTGGAAGCATTATTTGGGATTTCAGCAACTGTTTTTTTACTGTACCCCTGCCAACATGAAGTTGACAAAGTTTTAATATTGTTTCTCAATAATGAAAACGGAACTTTATGTAAGTTTGGCGAGCACAGTGAAGTCAGAATTTGTTCACTCAGATCACAAGTCAATTCTTTCCTGCGAAGACAGGTAGGACGAAATGCCATAATCGTTGAAAACATAAACACAAACTCAACCACGCGAATAACAGGTGACAGGTGTTTGTCTTGCACTGCTAATCTAGATCTAGTCTAGATCTCCACAACAGTCGGCCAGAAACCGTGTAACTAGCGACTTCGATCGTAGAAGGCATTGAACTTGTATTCAACGAATGTGAAGCTTTCACATCATGTACATTTGACAAGACTGGACGAAACTGAAGTCTTGAAATTCATGATCGCATCTGAGATGAGCGCCCTATTGCTCATGTATGCCCTTTGCGCCCTGCTCCTCCCACTCGCTCGTGAAGCGATGGTCTGTCCCCGCACTTGTTCCTAACCTTTTCATGGGCTAGTATAAGCAGTAGAGAATCAGAGAGCGAACTCTTTGGAGCCGAAGTATAATATTGTACAGACAATATTGAAAGTGGGTCACATCCGGGTTTTCATGTTGGTAAGGACACTGGAAATAGAATCACGCAGGAATCGAGTGTCTCCGTTTTTCGAGTGCAATAGGGGGCCGAAATTAGCAGCTACAACAGGCTAACTTTCAGCGACACTTCATGTAAGTAATGTGTGTTAACGAAATTAATACAGAGATTAAATAGTGACGAAGAATTGCGTTAGGTCTAATCTCGTCTTTGTCTACATTCTGTTTTGTTAGATAGATCTAGACTAGAGATATCAATGCAACTTACGTCATGAATGGGCTTTGTCTAGACTAGAGTGACCACTTTCTGTGTTCATTTTCATCCTGTATGCAAGTTTCAGCTAGCCCAGTAGGTTAGTTTGCAACAGTGATATATGGATACAACCTTTCACTCTCTATGTGATTAAGTATACACAATCAAGTGAGGAAAGGCTTATTATTTTGTATCATCATTTGAGTTAGATCTATTTTTGGACCACACGGATAGATAGATCTAGATCGAGAGATAGGCTAACGTTAGTTTCCACGTCTATCGGGAATGGGTTACTAGATAGTCAAGTCTGTTCAATTAGGCTAACAGATTCTGTCTGGTTCTCTACACCAGTACTAGATTTAGACTCTAGATCTACACCTAGATGTCTACCACAGTTAATTGTCATATTAAATGTGAGCTTTAGATAGCTGCCACAAAAATGTCACATTCCTAATGTAAACAGTATTTATCATATATGGCATATATGTACATAGAATCTAGATCCAGATTTATAGATCTAGATCTAGGCACTCATGTTTAAGTGTGGTCCCGGGCACTACCTTCTACTCAGTCTGTCTCTTCTCCGGAAGTCGTAAAACTCAAAAGTACAAATGACACATATATCGATTACAAGATCTAGATCTTCTAGATTTCTTGCAGATTTCAGCGAGCCATTTTGACCATTACCAAAATTTTACTTCCTTTTGTGAAGCACATGATGTGTAAAGCAAGCACTGTAAAGAAAGAAAAAAATCATATTTTATATTCTGAAAATTTCACCATATGATGAAAGTTTTTAATTTTTCTCATCAGATAATAATTTTGTGCATAATTTTTTTGCTTTTGCTACATATAACACAAGCTAAAACAACTGGTCACTTCGAGACAGAAAACTGGGGTCTTTAGGAGGACGTGTTTTTAAATGGATTGAAAGGTCACACAACCCATCTGACCATTATTTTTGTCAGTTACGATTAGTTGATCATTACCGTTAGTTAAAGAACAGCTTTCTCCATTGTGTGTGTCTGTTTTAATTAGATCTAATAATTTATGAGCTTTCTTAATTTATAGTTTCATGAATAATGCTAAACTTTTTTCAGATGTCGAGTGACATTCCACATAGCTATATAACTCCTCGACTCAAAAAAGGTTGAAAATTAACTAGAGGGATTGAAATAAGAAAACAGCTGACCAGTCATGAAGCTAAACTTATTTCTCCTTATACAGAGAACCAATCATTGGCGATGCTCACGTATTATCAGACAAAGAAATCGTTATGGGCTAGTCAATGTGTGGCCTGATTATGCAATCATACATCAACCATTGCTTCCCTCCTTGTATCCCTATTCCCTCTGTTCCCTCCCCATTTTATGATACGTTTCTCTCAAATGGACAATCTGACATGAGCATTGCACCTTGAATACTCGTGTGTCCTGGCCTGACACTAGGCTCTGAGGCGGATTTTTAATTTAAGAGTGGGTTGTCAGGTAAATTATGATGAAAAAATTCCATTTCGCAGCAGAAGTGGGTCTTAGGTGGAGACTTCTGTACTCATGCTGCTATCTAGATTGACAATTTCGGCAGCACATACCAATCGGGGTTATACCTATAGTCCGAGAGTTAAGACATTAAGAATTATTTAATCTTGAAGTATTTATATACACAAATTATGATACATGAACTGAAATTTATGTTTTTGTCCTCTGTATTCTTTTCAGTAACACACAATGTCTGACAGTCTTGAAGAAGAAAAGAAAAGAGATGATAAAGTCTATGGAGGAATTGAAGGCCCAAATTCTCAATATGTGAAGCTGATATCATCTGATGGGCATGAATTTATTGTGAAAAGAGATCATGCTTTAACATCTGGAACCATAAAAGCCATGTTAAGTGGTCCTGGTAAGTGTATCATCCATCTGACAAAAACTCTAAGAATTAAGAGAGTTAACTAAATACAGTCAAAGCAGTGTAGGTTTGCTTACACATGATATGGATAGTATGCATCACACAGTATTGCTAATCTGACAAATAGAAAACATTTGAAAATAAAATTTGAGATTAGGGTGTCATTTGCACTGTAGATGATTACAGTGTTTCATATTTCTAGTAGCCAGAGATTTGATCATATAATAATGTCCTTGAGAATAAACAATGGTGCAAAATATTGGGTCTTTGATTGTAAAATGCATGGAAAGCAAGTTACTCCATCCTTCTTCTTGCTATAGTTATTTTGCCTCTGAGCTACAATTTCAAACTGATGTGTTTGTGACATACATTATTAAAATGTATATTATTTTATTATGCTGATTGTTCAGAAAGTGGGTTTTGCACAATTTAGGTAAAGAAATTGAATATTTCTGCCATATGTTATAGATACGAACAAGAAGTTCACTATTATCAAAGATACGTTATAGTAGTAGCCTTTGCTATTATCAAGTGAGCACAGGGAAATTCAGCACAAATCCATTGAAAGAAAAACCGAATATCACATGATATTGAATGTGCAAGTTTAGCGTAAAACAGGTTTGAGCTTGTTTGAAAACTCACTGGCAACCATATCTTTTTGACCTAGATCTAGCTATTCTCTAGTGGTCACACTTTTCGGTCAGTTTTTAAAAAATCACTGGTGACTTAACTGGAAAGATAGAGCAGTTATTATTTCAATGAACTGGATGAGGTATTGAAATCCATCATGGGGTAAAGAAAATTCAGTCAGCTTGAAAACTGTTTTTGAAAATGAATTTTCAAAATTGATTTTTAAAAAATATTCAAAACAAAACCTCGATGTCCATTGTGTCCCTTGTATGTATATGCTGTTTAGCATAAAAGGTTGCAAAATCAGTGTGAAAGTAGAATAGAAATCACATTCAATCTAAGTCATTGGAAGTTACATCCTGTATTTGTCAACCAAGTCCAAGTGGTATGAATTAATTAGTGGGCTAATACACAGCGAAACTTCACAATATTTACATCACATATGTCACTGCCTTGCGCCAACAAAAATTCATGTAGCGGAACAGAATTTGAGTCATGTGAAAGGGAAATGGCTGTAGACTAATTTACTTATGTTATTAATGTAACTGTCATGATCTTTTTGTGGGAAACTAAGTCGTGAAGCCAGAATCGCAAGAACTGTGATAGTGGCCTCAGATGTCACAATACTTTGAATCACAAACACTGCGATAACTGCCATCAGTGAGTCAATGAAAAAAAGGAGACTGATAGTTTAGCTTTAGTATGATTTCATTCAGGGATGTCAGATTCCCAACTTTAAGAGGATCTACGGTGAAAATTTCGAGCAAAATCAGTTTCCAACTCATTTTTTTTTCTTCCTCTATTTCGCTTCTACATTCATGCTACTACACGATACAAATGTGTTTTGTACTCAAGAATTGTCATAAGTAACTTAGAACTCCATTTAGAAATATAAGTGTGACATAAAATGCAGCCTTTATTTGTCTAGTAGCTGATTTTCTAGACCTGACAGCGGACTATTTCGTCATATCTACATAGAAGTATTGGGTATCGGTGGAAAGCTCTAGTCGAGTACTTTCATCTCATTTTCGATTCAACATACTCTAAAAATAAATGTAACGTCACAAAGACATTGAATTGACCATACTCTCGTATTGAAATCATGGGAATCCCCTTGATCACACAATTAGCTTACGCGCTGAGCAACTCTGATTGGCCGTGCGCCGAAGCCCTCCGCTCTGATTGGATGGACCCCTGGTTACGCCTTGACCTGTGACCTTTAGGCATGGCCTTCCGGAATGCACTACATTCGATTGGAATGCTTCACTGTTTGCAGCGATGTTTACAAATCTGTTATGAAACTCGATTTATTTCCTTATTCCCGTGACAATATATCTGTGCTGCAAAATACCACGGCCAAAGAAACAAGTAGCTCATTTAGCAAGAGAATCAGAGGCCCATGCCAGTCAAATGAGTCAGAATCGTAATGAGAAAACAACCTCAGCTTGTGATGTAAATAGTTCACCTCGATCTAGAACACAACCATCCTCATCATCGTCTTCATCATCCATCCATCATGCATCACTCCAATTTGTCCTAACTGAAGACCCTCTACAGATACCAACACAACATCAGAAAGAAAGCTAATGCATTCTCAAAATTTGGTAACAATGAAATTGAGAGTGCAGGAAGAACAATGGTAGATATCAGTCAGCTTGACAAACTTCTGTCATCCTTGACAAGTCTGCTTTGAGGAGACAGAAAGTCAAGGAACCAAACAGAAGAGATAAGAGCTGAAAAAGATTGAGGGAAGGCCTGCATACAGTCCTAGGCGATTTTGAGAATTTCAGACTGTTTCATGAACAATTGAAGGGTTTAGATGCAAAAACCGATAAACACTATTTTCAATGCTAACAATATTTTTCCCGCGCTTGGTAGAGCATGGAGCCTTCGGTACCGGTACATAAGACCAATAATTTTGATGCAAAACCGTCTACATCTGTTAAAAACTGGGTTCATAAAAATACTATTTTTTTCACAAACCGACGTATCCAATTTCATTTTCCTGCATGACAGTCATATCCAAAGTTCCCGTTTTTGATGAATCAAAGTGTTGCATCCAGGTCACGTGACCAGTCGTAGTCCGATGTAAACAGACATCAAAATGGCGTCCCATGGAGAGCAGCAAGTGCAAGAGAATGAGTTTGACGGTCTTGTGATTCATGCTATGGGCAAAATAAGAATATTAATGTGGTGTCCAAGATAGCTACCGACAGAATAACATCTTTTCACGGAACAGACATAACATACACGTTCCCACAAGAGAGGCCACAACTACCTTCCGGCAGATTGAGCTTTCGACAGGGTCTCAAAGGACATCCGGAAGCTGGAGACAATAACTCTGCCTGAGGAGTATGTTGACATCCTCAAGAAACATGGGTCTGTATATCAGTATGGCCTAGACTAGTACGCTTATGATTACAAGGCAGAAACAGCAAAGTGTGTCAAAAAGAAGCGGGTCTTCCAGATTTCTAATGTGAAGAGATTGAGAATTTCTGATGGGAAAGTTCAAGTCTCAAACTTTTATTCCGGGAACTTTGTTCAGCATGCGTTGTTGAAGCGTGGAAAATCTTGGACATCTTTCAACCCCCCACTCTTGGATAATGTTAGCACAGTTACGGAAGCCAAAAAGACGGATGTAAAAAAACTGCTGGAAGAGATGGGTGTCAGTGCTGAAATCAGGCAGTGGTATGAGACAAAGTTGAATGCTGCCACAGTTGCAGATGCAGTTGATTCAGATTAATTGGTATACTGTGCCTTGATTGTTTGAGATTTGACTTTTTTTTTTACATGTAAGCACCAGTTACAAAAATTTTGGATTTGTCTGTTTTTGCATTTTCATGGATATATCTGGTTTTGCTGCAAATTATAACTTTAAGGTGCAGTGTCACGTACAAATGGTGCAATGGATTTTATTACTTGTGTACTTTCCATTTTAATATACAAGTGCTAATTAATTCAAGTAATAATTTAGTCAACTTTATGTTCTGAGTGTATGTAATAAAATTCATCATTTTTCTCAAAACTTGAGAAACGGATATATCTGTTTTTGCATCTAAACCCGTCAATTGTAGCTCATATTTACTTTCAAATTTGTTTTTCACCATTTGTCAATTTTTCAACTTAAATTGTCTAAGACTCTGTTAATTATTGACATACAGCCTTCTAATTTTTCATGATGTTACCTGAGACCATAGGAATTGATGAAATGGAAGCTGATTTTCAGATTTTTAATTCTGAGATT
>JBCEWB010519997.1:4871-18965 GCA_039654565.1 Peronia peronii | reverse complement strand
AAGAAAGAAAGAAAGAAAGAAAGAAAGAAAGAAAGAAAGAAAGAAAGAAAGAAAGAAAGAAAGAAAGAAAGAAAATTCAAGGTGAAGGAGGCGATTGAAAACAGAATCTCTGTTAGACGACAGAGGGACTGAATAGTTCAGCTAAGA
Source organism: Peronia peronii (assembly GCA_039654565.1). Lineage (NCBI taxonomy): Eukaryota > Metazoa > Mollusca > Gastropoda > Systellommatophora > Onchidiidae > Peronia > Peronia peronii. The sequence goes on along the minus strand of JBCEWB010519997.1, from coordinate 18,818 downwards.
AAAATAAAATAAAGATAAACTCTTTGAATTTGTTCTTGAAATTAAATAAAAACATAATTATGTATATGGCTGAATGGCGGGTAAGATAATAAAATATAAAATTAGCATTCACATGGGGAGGGAGTATAAATAGTAGGTTGCCGGGGGAGGGGGGGGGGCGGGGGAGGGGAGGGGTGAAGGAAACAAAGGCAGGCAATCGTCGCTGAACGTGACTGTAGAGTGGCACATTATGAACGAAAGCAGATAACATGGTGTTTTTGAATAAAGATTCATCGAAACTTACTCCATGATAATTATCCTTTAACCCGTGTTTGACGTTTTGTTACGCTGATCTTCAGAACATCAACTACACATGTTGTATGAATTGGTCACATAACAGCGGGTCCCCCTTGGGGGTCGTTAGGCCTTAGCGTAGCTTTGCCAGAAGTGTCTTGGGATAAAACTATTTCAACTCATCAATTACATTGTTATGTATCTTACATATTTTTATTATTACTGTTAATTGTTTTGTTTTGTTATATTTTAATGCAAAAGAAATATGTTTAACAGTTCAATGCCATTAGATGACATTAGTGAATAATTACAGAATTCTTGAATTAAGTTTTTGTGAGATGTTTCTCTCCCTCTCCATCACAAGAAATAAAATATAAAACAAGCTGTTGATAGTAGGGGGTCGCGTAGGGTTTCAAGGGGGTCGCGAGTGTAAAAACGTTGAGAAACATTTATGTAAACAAAGGAGCCTGTGTCTCTCTCATGCGACACCCTATAATTATCACGTGATCACTGCCAAACTCAGAGCAAGTTCATTCTTTGCTCTGCACAGTAACTTAGGCGTACATCGGTACAGTGTCTTTGATTGTTGTATGAGCGCCCAGGTGATGGAGCATTTGACCGGAGTGACAACTCAGACGTATCACTCAGATCGGGCCGCCAAAATAAATATTGTTTTTGCCCGCATGCGCAGAGGGCTCTCATTATGCCACTGGCTGAGTTCTACGTCTGGACTCGATTTGTGATCTCACAAGAAACTTATTTCACATTTTCTCGAGGATTGTGGGGTAGGGTGGGAAGGAGTTGTTAGGATTCACTTTTAAACTTCCTTGCTGAAGAATCAGAGATTAAGAATCAGAGATAAATGCGTGAGTCAAATCGTTGAGGGTAAAAATAACATGATCAATATCATAAAGGGGAAAAAAAGACAGTATTAATAAGTTTTATTTAATTTGCACCCTATGAGCTACTTCCAAATGGAATTGGTATTATGCAGCCTGATTACCCCGTTTTACAAAAGACCAAAATCGCTAAACAAACTTAGTAAAGAAAGGGGTGGAGGCGGGAAATAGCATTTGTGTGTCTTGCTTGAAATGTACACCTTTAGAAGTTCTGAAAAATTCATGGTAAAGGGAAAACTTTTTTTTTTTTTTTCAGCCCAAAAACTTTGTCAAAATGTTTGTGATTTAACAATCTAAAAAAAAAGAAGAAGAAAATGATTTATTTTTTCTTCCCAGTGCTTGTGTAACAGTCGTTAGGTGTGAGAAACAGCCCCCGGTCGAGGCAACTGACTAATTCACATCAGGTGATCGTTATCACTTTCTCTGCCAAACTGGACCCAATATAACGTCCTTAAATGTTCAACATTGGCGAGGATTAGTCTTGATTAAACTCACGTTTGAGATTGCCCGAGTCTTAAAAACATTTTGGGGAGAACGTTAGTTAAACTTAGTCAGTCGACATCAAATATGAACATAATGTACTTTAACCTATAATTATTAGTTTAAAAATGTATAGGACCGCGCTTGGAAAAAAGAAAGAAAGAAGCATCTAATATTATAAGTACATACATGAATAACACCTGCATCATCATCGGAGAAAAGAAAAAAAAATAAACTTTAAATTTTGAGATATCAACCAACATAAGCCAACAACATGCACTAAGTGCATAGACAAAAGAGTGAAAGAAACATCGTTCTCTAGAGAAGCCTGCGATAATGTTGGTAGAATTAACCTTATTGATCTAGTTTTGTTCTTGTATGTGCGTGTGTATGTGTGCCCGTGTGTATGTTTAAAAAATTCAAGAAAGATTAGACACGAGTTGTTTGTTCATGTGTGTACTTATTTTTTTTTTTCTGTTGTGTGTGTGTGTGGTTTTTTTTTGTTTGTTTGTTTGTTTGTTTTATACTGTTGGTGAATTTCAACAGGGAACAATTCATCCAGTTGGGAACAATGATATTCATTTTAACTTATTCACGAAATGAACGAAACAAAACAAAACAAAACAAAACAGACAAAAAAGAAAAAAATGGATCCACAGAGAACGAGGAAAATGCCGAGAGGATGCAAAATGGGGCTCGGCTAATTTCAGTCGTAATGTTCCTCCGATATGTCATCTGTGCCGTGTTGGATGTCACAGATCGCGTACGGGCTAGAGAAATAGGTCACTGTGTCGTCAATGGAACCGTCGGAAAACGTGGTGGAGTGGCTCATGTCGTCATCACTGTAAGAGCAGGCCCGGGGTAAAACTCCATGAACTTTTAGCTCCACGAACACACCACGCGAGTTCTTTTTTCGTGCTGGTTTTGGGGGCTTGGGTGGCTTCTTGCAGAGCACCCGCTCGTACAGCTTTGACAAAGATCTTCTGGCATTACTGTCATTTTCTTTCTCTACTTCATCACCATCTGAGAAGCATAAAGAGGTGCCATCTTTAGCAACTGACTGTGCGGGATCTTCATCTTTAGGAGGAAAATCTTTCGAGGTTTTCATACGTCTATAATACAGAAGGGAAAGGGTGACAGCGGTAATAACACATACTAAACCAAGAGGACAAAACACGAGAACATTGAACGAAAGATAGTGAAAAACTTCTGTCCTGGTCGCCTCCTCGTCTTTAATATCAGTGCTAACGCAAGTGCTGCAGTTTTCTTGTGCAGTCACATTCGAATTCAAAACACTAACTTCTTTAGTATCAGCACCTTTGGTAACTGCATAATTTTCCAGTACAGTTACGTTTAAATTCAAGAAATAAGCGTCTGATGTGTAAACATAAACACTTGTGTCATTCGTTGAGAATGGGAGAGAGCAGTTTGTGTCGAAGTACTCGGCGCCATCAATGAATGTGGTTACTGTCTTGTATGAGATCTCAGGCTGTTCTCCAGTGATTCTCTTGTCCGCTTGTTGAAATGTGCATGAAATGTTGGGATAAACGCCACGAATCTCACACCCCACCTCTGTCTTGGTGTCTTCAGACCAGATAGTGTTACAAGCAAAAAAGTTTGGCATGTGATAAACTTTCAGCACACAAGAGGCGACGTTGGCATCTGCGAAAGTGAAACTGTGGCTGGATGCTGTGCAAGTGAAATTGGCGTTCCTTAGAGCAGCGGTGACATTTTCAATGAGCAAGACACTTAAAAACACAGCATCTGTTTTGTAAACAATCACTGAGTAATCTTGACATTGTTCAGGGTGGTCGGTCCCACTACATTGAACCGGTTGTTCAGAATCACTAGTGCTGATGTCCCAGATGATACGTCTGTTAAAAAGAAAAGGGAAAGAGGATAATTATATCTAATTAAAGTCCAATAGCGAATGAAGCAGTTATTTAATAGACTCTTACAACTTACTCAGATACTGCTCCGACCTAGAACAGGAAATGACATGCCAAGGACTAGATTTACTTCAAAAGAAATGCAGTCTTGAGTATTAATTGCACATCACATTAACAAATTAATGTTCAGCTCTCGGGGTTCTACATGATTAATTACTATTTGGTGACTTAATCATGAAAGAAACAAAATCTTTCTTTTAAAGTGTTGCTTTTTGCGTTAGAATCTTTGCCTGTTTTATTGTTGTTGTTGTTGTCGTTGTTACAGTTGTTGATTTGTTGTTGTTATTATTGCTGTTGTTGTATCCGTTGCTGTTTTTGCAAGACCATGCCACATTCACATCAGCTGATTTATCACAGATAAAACATTAATATTGCATGAACTAAAACGTACAACGTAATTTATGGATAACTCTTAAAATAAAGAAATGTAGACATATAATCAGATGATTAGGTATCACACTTTTCCTCATTTCCTCACCACCTATTTACAACTCAAGGAAGTGCAGCCTTAACTTGTCCAACTTACGAGACGTTTTCCTCAGGTGTTGCGCTGCATATCAGTACCTGAGGCTTCCCCTCCTCTGCCAACGGACAGTGGATCTCCACTGTCTCGGAGAGAACCACAAGGAGAAGTAGCCGAAGTGCTGTCAACCACAGTGGGAGTCTTGCCATGTTCTGTTCTAAAGCTGTAAGATTCGCTGGTTTGAATTTATTTCATAAGTTCTGAAATGGAGTTATTGATGGCTTGTCGTAACATCTGAGTATCTTTTACTTCGAAAAAAAAAATGACGACAACAGCAACAGAAGTAAACACAACTATGTAAATGATGGGCCTAAAATTCGAATAATTAAAAAAAAGCAAATCTATGTGGCTCTATGAAAAAGAACATTCTAAACACAAATCTGATAGAGTAAAGAAGGCTTGTTGATGTGCTATTGTTGTTGTTGTTGTTTTTGTTGTTGTTATTTTCAGTTTATTTAAGGGCGCGTCAACGCGGTGACGGCTACTTTGCAGATAAATGGTATCAACGACATTCAGATGTTAAACTGTAAAGCAAGTCCAAGATATTAAGGATTACTGAAGTATGCGAAAGGCTATTAAAATGATTCACTTATAAACATGCAGGAAACTATTTGTTCACAATTTCTGTATCTCTAAGGGATTGAAGATGTGGATTATTCAGGATTTTTTATTTTTTTTTTTTTTTTGTCAGTTGGATTCTTTTGTTCCTTTTTGTTGTTGTTGTTGTTGTTGTTAAATATATAGAGAAAGACATAAAAATGTAAAAACGATAAGATATTTGTAGCTTCGATTCAGTAACTAGATCCTGTTTAGTTGACATGTTTCATCCAAGTTCAAATAAAACATCAAATATAATAAAAGAATCGGACAATCTGAGAAAGCAAACATAACTATACATCTTCACATAATACTAAGTTTTCATATACGTATCTAACATTCTTAAATTTTTCACTCTTGATAGAATATGAAAAGATGTTGCAAAAACAAAGGGAGCAGAAATGAAGAGAACAGATTGAAGCAAGCAAGAATCATGATAATTTTGATTACTGCCCTCAACAGGAATCAGTTTAGGCTTGGCAATAAAATCATGGCGTTTTCACTTTTGTTTATTTATCTATTTATTTATTTATTTATTTATTTCCATATTTAAGGCGTTGGTTGATCATCTTGTTTGGAATAACTTAAATAGCAACCAGCTGTTTATTTTTGTCTCTATGTTTAAGACGTTTCTGTCATATATGATAATAATAATGATACAACTTTCAAAAGCCTCTCCTATACAATAAACAAATCATTTAATTAACATTTCCTTTCGTGCACAGCAATACCCTGTTTACATTTTAAAGTTTTCATTATTGCCCCAACGAAGAGCCAAGCGGGCTCGAAAATTTGGCTAGCGATATTAGTTCATTTTATTAACTCAATTCAAAATTCTTCATATTGTTTTTCAACTTTTTTTGCTGTATTTGATTAGTTGCCGGTGGACAGTCGTCTTAATTTTAAGACATTTTTTAGTAAAATAATGATAATGGGGATGATGATGATTTCTAGTGTGCTAAACTATTATTTTGTTTACCGGTACTTTTAAAAAATTGAAAACTCTCTCCTACACACTAAGAAAATGATTTAACTGACATTTTTTTTTTCATAAATAATACAGCAATATCCTATTTACATTTTAGATCTATATCTTTTCTTTATTGCCCTAAGGAAGAGCCAACAATGTTTGAAAATTTGGCTAGTGAGATCAGCTTGCTCAATTTCTACCATTTAATATATCGGTTCACATAATGTTATTTGCTTCTCTTGATGTATTTGGTAACTGGCTACAGACAGTCGCCTTATGATGATGACTTCAATGGCGATAATGCTGATAACTACAATGATGATGGATACTAGCTGTACTAAGTGAGGGCTCGGATTCCCAATTGCATCATTTTTTTTTTCTTCTTCTTTTTCTTTTTTTTTTTTTTTTTTTTCAGTTGCTTGCTACTTTCGCCTTTCACTTCATAACCTGTCACAATAACACAGATTATTTTGCAGAGTGTTTGGAAACTACATTACGATATCATGATGACTGTGGAATTATATTTACAAATTGAATGACTGACTGACTGGTTGACTGATTGACGGGGTGATTTATTGACAGATTGATAGATGGATCAATCGATTGTTTGTTTATTTAATTGTTTGATTGAGTGATTGATTGTTTGATTGATTGATTGAGTGATTGATTGTTTTGTTTATTTATTTATTTATTTATTTATTTATCTATTTATTTATTTATTGACTGACATTCTTTCATTTTGTTGACTGACGTTTTTTCATTTTGTCTGGCTAAATCATAAACATCTAACCTCTTATCTTGTATTATATTGATTTAAATACAAAAAAAATGGTGACAGCTGAAATTTGTTAAAGAAAAACCATACCTGTCTCCTATCCTAAGGGGTTGGTGTAGACCAAGAAACAAGACTTGACACTGAACTCCGAAATCGTCGATCAAACATGCAATTTGCAAATGGTACCCGACCTGATTAAATCTTGTGTCTCAAAAGAGAAGAAGAAATGCCTGAATTTTCTTCTCAAGTTAAAGTAAAAAATATAAGTCTCTCGCCGTTTAAACGTAAGCTGTTAATTTGACGGATATGACGACGGTTGCTTGTCAGAATATAGCGATTAATATCAGGAAGTAAAATTCTGTCTCACTTAAGGATGTTCCCAGTCACCACAGGGATAACTACTGCTCATCAGGAACCCAAATGATTCATTAGGAGGACTAACATGAAACACTTCTCTTTGACCTGCATCAATCACCATCCTAAAGGAGTAATAAGGGGCGGATGTCATGCGGAATGCTGATCAGCTTCATACTTTGCCACTGATTACATGTAATATTTGGGCTGGATTAACCATTAAGGGAAATAAGCACAGGGTTGCACTGCAGGCATCATGGGCAAGAAAATGTCAGAGAATTTCCACTTTTTTTTTAGAGTGACATAGTTTAATTAAATTAATTCATTATGAACTTTATAAGTCGTGTTTCATTATTTTGTCTGAAGAATTATGAATTGTTTCGTAGACTACTTTGTTTTAATAAACAGTAACGTGTTAAAAAAAAAAAAATTCGAAATGTTGAGACCAGTTTTATTACTACGCTGCTAATATATATTGACTCTATGAAGTCATGCAGAACTGGAATGCTTCTGACTGATGTCAAGAGGCGGTTAATTTATTCTCTGCAGAGTGGCTGTACACTTGCTGGGTCAGCTTCAACCAGTCCCTGAAATGTTGAATTCATACCGGGATATAATCACAAACAAGACTTTTTTTTTTTTTTTTAAATAGCTTGTATCCAAGCAGGATGTCAGTGAACCAGCCACTGGATATCAATGTCTAACACTCAATAATTATCTCATTTACATACTGCCGTGTCTCTAACCGACTCAGAACAAAACGAATACATGTATCGGTATTTTAACAATGGTACGAGAATGCAATTTCGCATCTAGAAAGTGTTTGGGGGAAATAGGCTCTATTAAACAATGTTCATTAAGATGTATATTGTTATTGCTAAATTTGTATTGCCTGAGAGTGACCAATACGATCCCAGACTTTCAATAACTGTTTTCAGGCTGAATGGAGTGACAACTGATTTTAAAGTAGCAGTTATATAACTGACGAAGCTCAGGGCTAAGACAATGAATCTTTCTCGCTATCCTTCTCTCTCCCCCCCCCCCCTTCCTCCTCCTTCTCTCTCTCTTTCTGTATATTTGTCTGTCTGAGTGTCTGCCTACTTACCTGTCTATCTGCCTACCCACCCATCTACCTACTTACCTACCCTTCCCCTACCTACTTACTACCTATACTTACCTACCTATCTACACTGTACATAACTACCTACCTATCTACCTATCTACCCACTTATCTGCCTACTCAAGTATGTCTGCCTCTATCTATCTATCTATTAATCTATCTATCTATCTATCTGTCTGTCTGTCTGTCTGTCTGTCTATCTATCTATCTGTCTGTCGTGGTCAAATACCATAGAATGTTAATACATGTAATAATATTCCTATGTTAGCCTGTGTCTTAGCCCGACGCATGGCCATTTAACTCTGGCATCCATCGAGCCACATTCGTTTCAGATTTAGAGGTTAGGCTTACAACCGGCCGACGCCTTTCTCAGTTCGGCCCATTTCATGTGTGGCCCGCAGCGTGGTGCTATCACGGAAATAGTATGTCTATGGCCTATATCTATCTCATTGTCTTGCTTTCTACGGCTGTGCTTTGAAATTTGAAATCAATTTTATTGCTTTGTTGTAAACGCCTCTGTGTGAATGGTAGTGTCTCTTCATAACGAACACCCTTTGATTCTTTTTTTAAATTTATTCTAAGAATAGTTATTCAAATGAGAATTCAGCGTATAACATGAGTTTGGTTTCAAAGATACTGTTCAGGATCTAGATCTAGATCTAGAGCTAGTGCAGAGCAAGGGTAGGCTAAGAATAATTACATGCCGCACGCAGAATGATCGGGCATGTAGGCCTTGATGACAGTATTAGTGTGAAAATGCAGAGGGGCTTTGTAGATCTACTGATAGATCTAGGCCTACTATGAGTTTTGTCTTGAAAAAAAAAAAAGGCCTAATATAATTATAAATTTGTGAACAATGCAATTGTAGGGATACGTGTCCCAACAAAGAACAGTGTTTGAGATCTTTAACTCCGTTGCTCATCCGAAGTTCAACAAAACCGGAGGACAAGGATTTATTACATAAAGGCTATGACTGGTTCACGTGACCATCAACACCTTCTCAACCGCCATATTGTTTGGGGCGAATGGTCACACCCAACTGTCGTTTCACGTAATATCTTTCAAGATGGTTCAGAATTGCTGCGTAGAGAAATGCACCAATAGAAGAATGAAGAATTCACCGTACACATTTCATAGGTAGGAAGGACACCTCCAGATGCTATCATTTCTCCCACGTTTAGATCTAGATCTAGAATCTAGTCTAGATTCTCAATCGCAACGTACGAAGTTGAACATGAGGGTTTGAAAGGATTAGGCTAGATCTAGAGATCTAGATCGATATCGTTAGCTCTACTTCTAGATCTAGATTTAGATGTCAAATCATTAGATGGTCAAAATTAATCATTTTTAAACACGCTAGATCTACCCAGTTAAGACCGAGATCTCAGCTGAAATTTACTAAAGGTTTAGATTTAGTTCCAGCTCCAGATGTATCCGTTATTATTATTGTTATTATTATTATTTTTGCCTTTATTTTTTCTTTTTACTGATCGTCTGAGAAAATCATGCAATCCTGAAAACTGTATCATATAATCAGCATATGAAGAGAAGAAAAATTTAACATATTATTATTACTGGTATCTTGCTTCCACGTTAAAAAAAAAATATAAGATCAAGATGTAGTCAAAAAGTTTACCTTTTTTCTTCCACGGCAGAGAATCACGTGAAACTCACGGCAGAGAATCACATGAGGCATTTAGCTAATTATTTTTAATATAATCCCCAAACAAATATAGATCTAAATAAGTTTTTAGCAGTAGTGAACATTTTATCTGCACAATAAATATCACATCTGACAGAGAAGGTGCACCCAAAATGCATATCTCTTATGGCCAGTCGAAATGAGACGTAAATCGCTCGGCTAGAACGGAGAAATTAGGCTTTGAATGTGATGAGAGGGGTCAGACATCGATTTTTTTTTTTTTTATTGCAGAAATCGAAAGTACATTCATTTCTGAACAAGTCAGTATCGGTCTTATCCTTGATTTATGAATATTTCTTCATTAAAATCAGGTTTTTGTGAGGTAGGTATGTAGATTTATGCGTTCGACCATTCATTTACACTCGATTTTCTTGGAATTTTGGTCATTGCTGGGGGGTCCCCCTTGCCTCTTTAAACTGCATTATCTCTGGCTAGAATAAAGCTGGCTCAGAACTTTTTTCACCACTTGAAATGGTATGAAATAAGCTTTCACATGATACCAAAAACCCATATGGTGAAAAATCGACATATGTCTCATTTTGACTGGCTGCGACACATATAAGCACTATAATACAATGAGCAATGTGAAACTACTGAGGCAGATTTCTTGTCAACGTCTGTGATTCATTGAATTTGTATCATCAGAAATGCAGCAGTATGGTTCATTACACATAGCAATGAATGCAAAGGTTGGCAGGCAGTGAGGACTCGCATCATTACGTCGATCACTTTAACTTAAGACCACAGAAACCTTAGTCCATATGAGCCTTTTATAATCATAGCTGGCCATTGTTGCATATTAATGTACAGATAGTCGTCAGCTTACGACTGCGTTTGGTTACAACTGACAGGTCGTAAATCGATCTGGTTGTAAGTTGGTGTTAAATTACTGTAAGTATATTATGCTGTGTAATGATATTGTAACCACCATGAAGTCTTATTTTATTAACATTTTCTCAGTTCATTATTTCATTTTTGTTCTTTAGATATTGTTTTTATCTTTCTTTGAATTTTTATTACACCTTTAAGGGTTAAAGTCAAACACTGCATACTATAGTACAGATCGTTTATTATGTGCAAAACGTACAAAAATATAAAATACAGGTATGAAAAAACGAGAATGATGCCTGGCGACCAGACGGTCGTAAAGGTGATCGGTCGTAAGTCGAATAGGTCGTAATTCGACGACTACCTGTAGAAGGAAGTCTTTCCAACCAAGGATATATTTGTATTCTCACAACATTGTTTGTTAGGAGTAATGAATGGATCCCATGAATGATAAGTGTACAGATCAAAAGTCAGTCACTCGTCTGGAAACTAAACAATTTGTAATTCCATTGTCTTCAAATCAACAACACTGTAACTAAGAGCTGTGAAGTTCCAATTTTTAATATTTATGTGCTACCAGGATGGAGAAAATACATGCCGGAAAATCATAGCACCACCACATTTAATTCTAATCAGATAGGCCTACATGTTAAATAGAAGAAAAGCCTATGATCAAGGGTGAAAGTGTCCCACTGTCTCTCAGAGATAGAAATGGGCGTATGCAATTTGATTCACTTCATTCATTATTAGATGGATTTCCATTGAAATTAATTATGAACATGTTCAGCAATAGAAGGATATAAGTAATTGGGAGTAAATATTAATAATTCAAAAATGTTCTGGCATGGTCATGCTTCTTTCATGCACACCCAAGGTGAATAACTGTATTTTACTAGAAAAGAAATTATTTGCTATAGACAACATCTTGAGCAATGTTTGCTTTATAAATGCACCATACAGCATGTTAGAATCTATACCTTTTGTATTACAGCTTAGGTGGACAATATATGTGAGCATGAGCAATGGAGAACAAATAGATGTAGCACGAAAGTGTACGAAAAAGGAAGTCATGGGGATATCGATGCCTGAGGTTGAGAGGCCTGTATATCAAAGTTGAACATAATTCAGGAAGCCTCTATTACCCACTTTCTGATCAATCAAAATATATATCAAAAGATTTGGCTATCTCTTGCTAAGGCAATGTTTGATGAGCTTGCCTTGTTCTGATGCTATTCGTGATATTTTCATTGTGAGTTCCTTATCCACTCTTGCATTGAAATTCCTTTTGAGGGACAAGCTTTATTTTATCTATCTTAGTAAGACATATGTGGGGTAGTTGAAATACACGAACAGAATTTTCAAAATGAAATATATGGATTTCTCTGAAAACAGTGATTTCTTGCGCTTTTTCTTGATTTTCTAAAATGAGAATAATGGACAGCAAATAATTTACCATAATTTGCTGAGATTTTAGAGCGTAACTCTCAGTTAAATACCGATGTGTCAAAAAATGTGTGGATCTTTCATCTGATATCAAAGAATTGTGTAGTTAATGTAAACTACAGTTAATATTGTGGTAATATGTGAAGAGCTGAAGAGAGAAGTTTGGTCATGAAATATTTTGGAAGCTCATATAGTGTCTCTGTGATATGTCTTCCACAGTTTCCCATACAGAGATAAAGAAAGAATGATAAAATGGGTGAGAAACATCAATCGCAAGAAAGATGGCAAACCATGGCTACCCACCAAGAATGATAAGGTATGCAGTGCACATTTCACTGAGGAAGATTTTTATGCTGGACTAGACCGCACGATTCTGAGACCAGAGGCTGTTCCAACTATATTTCCCAACAAAGACTATTTTGTTGATTCAAAACGGTGTGATCAGGTGAGAAAAGAAAAGAGACCACCTCGCAAGAAGTTCAAGGGATCTCCATCACAAATTGCACAGGAGCACAGCTATATCGAAGATGATACAACACAGACCCCCGTAGATTTTACATACTTGTGTCTGGAGTGATTCACCTCTGAAATGGTACCACATTGCAGAGCTGTGTAAACCACAGTCAAAATTTATTTCTGGCACACAGGGTGAAAGAAACATGTGGAATTGAAAAGTTCATCTTTTGTGGCCTAAATAAATCATGAGAGAGGACCTAAGGCTGTGTACATTCATTTTATAGTTATGTGATTCATGAAATTGCTTTATAGAAGGGTTGGAAACACATTACTTGACATAAATTTAAAAAGCATTGTTGCTGATGCCTCCTCCTCTAACAACAGAAATCTGAGGGATATTACATGACAACTAGTATAACTGGCAAGCATAAAACTGTATTATACATGTAGAATAAAATGTTCTGTTTATAATTGAGCATTTCTTCAGAGATAATGTTTCTATTTTATTCTGAGATACAGGTCAGAGGATCACTCACAATCTCTAGCAAAATCAGAGACAAATGAACTTGAGCAGAAATCCAAATATTCTACACATACAAATGGGAGCTTTATGTATTCCTTCCCAAAGTAGTGTATTGTCATAATTCAAAGCAAATGCTCTGAGGAAATGGACAACTGATTCATTTCCCCTTGTTTACTTGAAATTTCTACAGTCAGGCTGTTAAAATTCAGAGACTGATGGTATTATTCAAATTCCACCAAAACTAGCCAACATATTTATTATATCATGGGTTATACTGGGGGCAGCTATACGCAGAGGATTTTTGTTTGAATTTTCAAGTATGAAATTTGCTGTAGTCTTCCTTCTATTCTCATCTAAATGCATTTTTTGGAGGAAAGGGATAGTGATGGTCTATTGTACAGAGCTAAAAAAAAGTGTGGAGGTAACTGCAACAACTTTTTAGTGGCATATAGAAAAACGTGACATTGAAACCACCAAAACATAGTTCAGATATCTGTATCAGGGACACTTTTATTCACTCCACAGAGGGGGGAATGGATGCCAAGCCATTCACCTGTATGATTCATTCAACATTAGGAATACCAAAGTTTGCAAATAGTTTAAGTTGGGAACCTCTTGCATTGTGAACCTGATCAGCAAGACTGTGCATCACTGAATCCTCACAGAACAAGACTTGAGCTGATCAATTGCTATCATAAATTCATGAGTCTACCATCACTGCAAGTAGCTGCATTCTCTCCTGAAGATCATTGGATACACTACATCACAACATTCTAAGTTCATCCACAAATCTCAGATTTTATAAATGACAAAAGCAGCACCAGAGGAAACATTTTTCAGAGCTGTGGTTAACTTTCAAACTGCAGATATCAAATCGTCAAGGATCAAGTTACAACAGTAAGTACATTAAAATAACTATGTCCCTAATTCATATTATGTATAGAGACCTGTGCTGTGTTTGAATGTGTTTAGGTTTGGTGGTGTGTGTGTGTTGGGGGGGGGGGGGGGGGGGAGGAGAAGGGTCTCTCCACTGTAAGAAGTAGTATCCTTTTGCA
>JBCEWB010519886.1:0-18966 GCA_039654565.1 Peronia peronii | reverse complement strand
AATCCTGGTTGACAGTAGATTAGGCCTAACGTTGAATGACCATTGGTCAAACACGTTAGAATGGACATATCCACTTTCTGATACCATTTTTATGCGCAGAAAAGGCAGGGCTTTTAAGAGAAAACAAAAACCCCAAATCGCATTTTTTTTAGCAAAATCCAAATTTCAGGACCCACCCCCTTTAAGTGAGATTTTACAGTGTCATTAGTTTTTAAAGCACAGTAACTTTCTTTCTCTGTTGTTATGAAAGAAAAACAGTTATGGTGATATGCATAAGGGAGTACTTTCGGTACGACCAGTAATGGAACAAGCACTCATTGCCCAATACAGTTTGGCATGCTCCAGGCCTTGCAATGAGAGATAGCAATCCAGATTTTGTGGCACCACACTTACTTTGTGCGACATTCCTTGAAATCAAATTATCTTCATGTTTACCACATAAATATGGATATACAGAATGAAAAGTAACTCCCTATTTTCAAATAATTATAATTTTATTTAATTATTTATTGTAATTTTTGTCTCAAATTTTTTGTATTCCATCTTTAATGTTTTGTTTTTAGTTTTTAATGTATGAGAATTTTCTCTTAGATTATAAGACATTTTTATAAAATGATGATGATGATGACGATAATCAAACACACAAGTGAATGAGGATAATGTGACCCACCTGAGACTCCATTCGAGCTTGGGAGGATGCCAAATGTGCTTCAAAAGTGGCAGGATTGGAGAAGATGAGACCACAGAGCACACACTGACCCACCACCAGGAAATCTTTCTCTATAGTATGGGCGCTGATGTGGGTACTGGAGAGAAGAGCGATTATTGCATGATTAACATACAGTGACCCTTGAAGTCACTGTTGGAGAAGATAAGACCACACAGAACACATTGGCCCAGAACCAGGAAATCTTTCTCTATGGTATGGGTGCTGATGTGGGTACTGGGAGAAGAACGATTATTGCATGGTCAACACACAGTGACCCTTGAAGTCTAACTGTCTTAACTCTTTTGTTCTGAGGTCCAATACATGGCGTGCAAACTCTCATCACACTCCAATGAGCAGAACATGTGGTTCAGCAACTTGGCCCCCTCATACTAATTTGGTGGTAACATTTAGAGAAATTCAATCCACACTCTCTATCTGTGCACAAATATGCAAATCTTAACTGCTCATTCATTTTATATAATACAATTTATAGGGGGGTTTTGTACCCAAGTCAAGTACAGTTTTTTCTTTCTATAAAAAAAAAACAAAACAAAAACAAATTATTGGAACCAGTTGGTTAAAACAGACTCTGTGATCTTTTGCGACCAAGTTTTTGATTTTGACCAACAAAACTGCATCATTTTATTTGATTCAGCCACTGGATTAGACCTTGTAGATTCTAGATCTAGGTTGTAGCCTCCTGGAAGGCATTTATGATTAGGATTAGATTTAGGGTGAGAGTAAGAGTTAGGATGACCTAAAGGTTTATTCAACATTTAGTTACAATATTAAGACCACTTGGTAGCAATTGACCACTGGAACTATTTTGACCACTTGGTAGCAATAGCTTACTCCAAAAAAGAACCAAACCTCTGCCATACATGAAAATAACTCCTCAGCGAATGAGTAAAGTGCCACTACCATTGTTTTAGGTAAACTACAATTCGGCTGTTGAAAACCAGATTGCCTTGCATACCAGATTCACATAAAGTGACCTAAATGTTTAGAATCAAGGTAGTTTCCATAAAGTGGGTTTTCATATTGGATTAACTCCATACAATACATTGCAGTAGTATTTAGGTCAATTTCGCTTTCAAAGGCGGATTGCTTTAACTCATGATGCAAAGTTAGCTTGCTTTCTACCTCAACAGTTTCTCCAATTTTTTTAAAATGCTAAGCTCTAGGCATTAACATCTTGCCATTTCTTATGAGAACCAGTGAAGAGTGTTCAACATTTAAAAATAGTCCACAGAATTACACGTAAGACTTATCTTGTCATGAAAGAATATTTCTTGTTGCTTCATCTTAAAGATTAAACTGGACTCTAAAAATACTAATGGTTGTGGATCTAACAGCTGTACAGATGACATTTTGGAAAGATTCAGCAACTTGGAATTAGCTGGTCATCTGAACTGCGAGCATTCAAATCATTGATCTGACTCACCAGAAAGAAATACACTATGTTCATTCAAACAGTGAGTTGTCAAAGACAATAAGAGGGCCCCTGTGATCATTCATGAATAATCACCACACTCTCAGCTGAACAGAAGACAAAGAAGAAGGAAAAGGAACCTACCTGAAGTAGAATGGATGGGAGAAAAATTTTCCACACTCCGCACAGGTGGCACCATCACCATTGCAAACTCTTGCATCCATCTTGTGCATTGCTGCCTGGCTTCCACGATCTGGAACCAACTGTGTCATAGTTCCAGACATGATTTTGGGCTAAAAATAACATGCAAAATGTGGTTAAAAACTTACAAGAATGAATACACATCTCTTGTAACCATGCTAATTTTAACAAATGGCCTATTAAAAGATCTGTAATTTTAGAAAAAATCAATGAAAATCAAGAGATGCTTGAGAAAAAGAAAGGTAAGGAATATGCATGTCGGTAGATGGACACATGATGTCAGGAATGAATGAGGAGTGGAAATTCAACTTTTGAGAAATTTGATTTTTTACTACATCTCCACAGACATTAAAATTTAGATGAAACTTGAATTTGAAGATAGTTTTATGTGTTTCAGTTCTTTGAAAACAAAAAAAAGACAATGAAGGTGTAGACAGTGTGAGAATAGCTTTGTCACTATGGCAGAGAATATAATATTTGAATTTTTTTAAAAATGTTAATGTATTTCCATTCCCCATACATTAATGGACACATAATTGAAAAGATTATCAAACGGACAAAATTTAGTAGGAGATACATGGAGTCCTTGATAAGGAGAGGATGTGAAGAGAAGCATCTCTTTGGGATTCCAAGAAGGCAGAGGTAGGCCTATATCTTTCATGAAAGAAAACCTTCTTAAGTCTATGTGAGCAATGCTACGCACATTGTCAAAAGTGCAGATAAAACTGCGATTTGTAACTTCTCAGCATTAACTGCACTTGGGTCAATAAGTTCTTGGTGATAGAGATATTATTTTTTATATCTGATCTACCAAGAGATCTAGAGTTTGCCGCGAATTGCAACCTAGCCACATACTTTTTTTTGTTTTTTTTCATATCAAAATGGTAGATTTTACTTGATCAGAATAACATTGACACTAATATCTACCAGTACCTGTTTTTTTCAAAATGTTTCTGTTTTCACTCTGACTTCACTTCAATGAGTCCAGTCCTGACATCAGTCTCCTTGATTTGGTAAACGTAAGGCTCATCCTTACTTAACCGACTTTGGCACAAGTTGTTTTCTGCACATTCACCCCTACTGTCGTAGTATACACCTACATGTAAATCTACTACGTCGCACCAAGTAATAGATCTACCAAATGCCTTTTAATCTAGATCTAGATAGGTCTGGAATCAGAAAATACAGACCCGATTTCAGTGCCTCTTTTATTCATAGCCTACCTCACAAGCGCATGCATTTCAAAATCATTCACTTTTGAGGATGCAGAAACCCTGCAATTAATTTACTGTCAAATGAAGAATTAAGCAAGGTATTCCTCGTCGGTACTAGTCACTGCATAACCATTTAATTGAACTATAAAAAAAACAAAACATATCGTTACTGGAGAAAGTGCCATCTTGCACCGACAGAACATAAATAATCTCTATGTGTAAGAGAACTCTGGCATCTGTTGAAACTTCTTTTTTCGCTGAGGAGAGTGTAAACTTGTGTAAACTCAATGCCGGAAGGCATTAACTAAAATGTAAATTCTATTATTATATTTGCAAAACAGTCTCAGTCTCTAACCAAAGTAGAAGGACATACTGCATTCTTTTTTGCATTTTGGAATTTTTGGTCATGTTAATATTTAATTTTCACTGTATATCATAGTTTGGAATAAATCTTTAAAGCCCAGTGTTAACAATCGAGAAGCAATCTGGCAAACAATATGGTTGCTGGCGAATTCGTTTGAGCCGATAATTCTTCCCCCAGGTTCAAATTCAAGCGTGACTGGATTTTACACTTATACATTTCTCCAGGAGAAATACACTTACGGTAAATATATTTCTTTGCTGTGGTTAATGTATTATCGAGAATGATAATTGTCCTTTCTTCTCCATATATTTTATTGCACCGATACCAAGTTAGAAGCCTCAGTTACGCTGTAGGCTTGCTGTTGTTCCGACCATTATCCATAGCACTAGCAGTGGTCAGTAGGCATTCATTCAGAAATGGGAAATCGGCAATGGTGTGAAAGATGTTGATACTTTGTTCAAGAACTCAAAAACAGGTGACTTGGGGAGTCAAATTTAGATAGTTTTTGCCAGTCTACGAAAAGGTAATTCGAGGAAAGAGAAGAGCACTCAAAAACAAAATAAGAGAAGAGGTGAGGTCGGGACTGCCGATAGTGCGCGGGAGGGGGGGGGATAGAATCTAGACTAGACTCTAGATTTTCTAGATCTCGATTTAAGAGTGAGTCTCTCTAGGCATGAATCCATGTAGATTCAATTTTGGAACTCTCTAGACTTGTGGCTAAGGAACCTAATGACGAATGTCAGTTCTTTCTACGAAGTGGCAATATGGACCAGGCTCCCAATACTCCCAATAGAATATTTTTGCTATACGGACCCGGACTGCTTTTAGAACACCCCTCGCGAACCCAGACCACGGACCCGAGGCCATTTTTAGAATGGACTCGGGTCCCCATAGAATATTTTTGCAATACGGACCTGGGCGATTTTTTTTTTTTAAGATGACTCAGATATGAGCCTTTGCCAATAGGTGGGGGTTTTTTCATTATACAGAATAATTGAAAATTGCTTCCTATGGCAATAAAAATGACATCAGAGCATTGAAACTTGATTATGATGTGCTTAATATGGTGATTCAGTTGTGGGAGCAGACCCATAGCAGCAAAGATGCCAGAAAAAATGTTACAAATGTATCTAGTTATAAAATTAATATTTTTCTAACATGTGAAGCGTGACGCAGTGAGCTTGTCACTTTTATGCTGTCAAATTCGACAATGAAATCAGTGCACAGAAGGTTGTTTGTTAGTGTGTAGTATATGAACTACAACTACACTATTGATGGTGCTGCATCAGGAAAGTACCCCATTTGTCTTTAATTGGAAATATCTCATTTTCTACTCAAGGTAGAACAAAAATTCTTTCACGAACAGAAAGAGAAATGGATAATATAAGCTTTACAGTGCTTTGAATAACTCCATGCTAAAAAATTGATTAAGGCCCGATTTCATCATGTCACATCTCATATGATTAAAGATTTGACAATTATTGACAGTGGGATCATGTTCTTAAATGAATGAAGATTGGAAAATATATTAGGATGCACTGATACATAGGTGTTTTGACTTGGGATGATGATCAGATGATAGAAAAAGCATTTTTTATTTATTTCTTTGAAAAGTCACACACCTGATTGTCATGTTCATATATATGTGCTAGATCGTATGTTTCACTTTCATCCTTCATGTCAAAACTAGAAACTATATTCTTGTTAATATTATGGACAGAAAGAGTATTCTTATCTGTTCATTTGTCAGTAACAGGCTTTCTTTTTTTCTTTTTTTTTCCTACAGGATTGACATTACCAAACCCTGAATTATCGCCATGGCTCTTTCAAATCGAGATTTGGAGGATCTCAAGCCCATGCTAAATGAAACGGTCAAGCAATTTCTGGGCTTCACAGAACCAACAGTGGTCAATGCAGCGTACAATTGCATCTGCACTGGTTTTGATATGAAGAAAACCATCGGTAATGAGTGCCATAAATTTATAACTTTTGTCATATATCCATTTCTGTTGTAGTTTTGTCATTCTTTCCCATTTTGATCTTTTTCAAACATCCAGTATTGAATTCTTCAATTACATTGTCCTTCTGTATCTCCTCAGCTAGTTCATGGAATTATAATACAGGCCAAAGAGACATGAATTTGAAAGGCAACAAGTAATAATAAGAAACAATGTTATCACAATATTTTACTGATTGTGCATGATGTCCTTTACCAGCATTGAAAATGTAGTAGTTGGTTCTTCAACACATCTATAGTTTTTTTGTTCAGATGAGTTGTTTGCTGGTATGTGTCACTTCATTCACAAATTCCTGCATTTGCTGTAACTCCTTTGTAGTGTTAAATGACATAATGCATGAAGCGAAAGAAATAGACCAGATAGAAATGAAGAAAAAATATAAGATAAACTTTGCTAACAAACATCATTTTCTTGTTGTTGTTTTCAAAAATCAGACCAGCTATCACATATTTTGGACAATTCCCAAGCCTCTGTCTTGGCGGAACGAGTTCACAGCCTCTATGAAAACTTCAGGAGTAGTGGCAGAATAACTAAGAAAAGACGCAAGGTGAGAGTCCAGTCAAACAATAACCAATCATAGTTAGTTGGGTTTTTTTTGTTGTTGTTGTTTTGAAGATTAAGGAATTTGAAAAAAATATTCTTTATAGAATTTTCAAAGTAACTAGCATAACCTTGTCATATAAAATTTTATACAGTTTGAAATATTACCAATGTTGGCATTAATTTTATTTGAGTGGGAAAATATGTTATGTTATGATACAGCTTATATTGGTTATAAAAAAAAAATAACACTAATAAATGAATCAAGGCATCAGTATTGTTTTTAGACCTTCCCACAAGGTGACAATGAATGAAAAGGCATTTGCCAGTTTACGTAGGAAACGATGAATTTACTTTCATTCACTGTCATAACATATGTGGTTCCATGGTGTGACATTGTTCAACAAGGGTAAAGCATGGTCTGATTCTAGCTGGATTTTTTCAAGTGATAAATGAGAGTGCCATGAAAGTTGCAAAAACCCAGTTATCTGATTTGACAGGAAAACAATCTCTTTCCTTACTGTGCTCTTAAAACACATTTATACATTTAACTTTTTGTGGAAATAAACAACTCTGTTTTGTTAACAAATCATTCAGTCAAATGTGGTGTTTATAAGTTTCACAGACAAATATTGCTACAAGCTTTTTGAAATGTGTTGTCACCGCTATCGTTATCAATACAAGTATCCTATCTTTGCCATAATATTTTGTCTGCAGGATGTGGAGGGTGATGAGAACAGCAAAAAGAGGAGATACATGGAGGATGACATTGAAATTGCAGAAGTCTCAGTTGCCAACTCCCAGAACAAACCAAAAAACACGCTGCCCAACTTGAATCCACCAGGGTCTATGTTGTCACAAGACAAGGTTAGATGTTTAGATATTTTTAGGTTGTAAATAAGTTTAGGCTTATGAGATGGACAAAAGTGAAACAGCAGATGTATTGGGTGGATGTGTAGTCATTACATTCTATCTTGTTTGTTTGCTTGTTTGTTTTTTCTGAATTGCCATACATAGTAACCATTAAAGATTCATATTTTGGATAAGTATAAAGTTATGATCATCATTTATAATAACTAAACAGACTTCAATTCCTTCTACATGGCTTCTTAATAAGATCTAATGATGAATGAGAATGTGCTAGAGAGGATTTCACTCCTTTCTTGCACAATCCTAGACATTGCTTTTTATTTTGAGCCTCATATTAAGAAAGTTATGATAGAAAGGATTTTTGAACTTCAGATCAAGGAAATGATGGCAAATGCCCAAAAGATGATTCAGGAAAGGAAAGCCCAGCTCCAGGCCACAATGCCAGTAGTACCACCAGCACCATCTCAGGTATATCATGTGAGAAACTTATTGATATTCAGGTTGGAACTTGTTAGGACTCTGGAAAGTCTAACTGTCTGGCCACTGCTTCGTGAACATTGTAGATGTATGGAGTTCAGATAGTTATCTATAAAAATTAACTTCACTCTGAATAACTTTTCTTAATAGAGCACTGAAGACAATCAGCCTTTCAGGAATAAAGTTGCTGTTTTCTTTTAGCAGTGGCAGTGATACCTAAGATGGTCAGGTTTCCAAGGATTGATCAGAAGTTTCTGGTAATCAGGACAGGTATTTAAATACACAGCATATTTTCTCAATTTCATCTACTTCTCAGTAATGTCAAGCTTCTACTTCAATAGAAAAAAAAAAAGGCGTCTTGGCAGGCGCAAACTTCTTTGCTAGCCATATTTTTTTTTGTTTTTAATATTTTGATAGATATGTCAGTCTTTACATTTCATTTGCAAAAATGTGGCGTGGAAAATTGGAATGTTGAGCATTTTTTTTTCCTGCAAACACATTGACAGTCCTGACTTGCATTTATTTTATATTTTATGGCAGTGAAGTGGCTAAAGACTGTCCTGGTGTCAAACAGAAATCCAGTTAGTCTGGGTTGAATACTTTTTTTTTTTTCAGTCAGCCAAGATAGCTTTAGTTAACTTCTCTTTCCTGGCCATATGAGGCATAAAACAAGCATTGCAAAAAGAGCAGAAATTATTTTTTGCTTGTTTTATTTGAAATATGCTCAGCAGAAAATGCTGACAGATTCTTGCTGTGATGAAAGTGTTACATTTTTATTGTGATAGTTTTTCACTTTTTTTATTTGTTTGGTGCTCATGTTTAAAGTGAAGGTAGCAGAGTGACATTTCCCTTCTTTACAATGCTTGTATTGTTATACATTCATATCTCATATGCCTCAAGGGGAGGCAAAAATGGCCCTTTTCTTCCAGGACAATTGTTTTTGACCAACCCTATTATTTCTCAATGCCAGACACAAGAGGTGTTGAACAAGCATTGTAAAGAGGGAAAGATACTCATCTGTGCTCTTTGCTTGAAATGTACATCAAGAAAAAATTCAAACAAATTCATGGTGCAAGAAAAATATTTTCACCTTATAATAATTTCATCAATTTTTAAATATTTTTTTAATTTGGTAATCAATCTCTCATATCACAAGAGAAAAATTTAGACGTGTTTTTTTTTCTTGTCTTCTCTGTATCTCGCTTTTTCCACACCGTTTGTGTTTGGCAATGGGAAGTAATAGGGCAATCAAAAACACATTGAATCCCATCATTGACAGGCATGTGCAGAAAAGGTTCTCTTAGGCTGGGCTTCACTACACAGTGGCACAAGTAGACGGAGACATTAATTTCAATATATAGTATTTTTTAAAGTATCGCCTTATTGTCATCATTGTTGTTCCATTAGTAAATTGTCATAGAAAGCTTGAAAAAAACAACATAAAATTGACTGATGAGTTATGTTTGTTTTGTAGTGTCCTGTCTTTGCACAGCCGGCTATATATCCTTGACCCCACCGGTCCAACTGATGTGGCTCTCTTTTGTTGTTTTATATGTATCTTTTGTCTTATACTGCCAGGTGTATTCCTTTTCTATCTTGCCTCTTCGGACAACATAAAGAGTGCTCTCTCTTATTTTGATATTTAATATTTTCTGTCTTATGCAGCCAGCCGCTCCCCCTATCCCCACCGGTCCAACAGATGCAGCCCTCAACAAAGCCAAACGAGCAGCCGAGCTGCAAGCACAGATTCAAGCCCGGCTGAGTGGTTTAGCCGGAAATTTGCCACCACCACTCATACCAGGCTTGCAGGGCACACCCCCCGGGCAGCAACAGCAGCAACAACAGCAACATCAGCAGCCTTTAGCTGGGTGAGTTGAACAATAGCTTGGTTGTGAGGGGGGGTCTGTCAGTCAGTGTTGATGTGATTGTTGTTGTATCTGTCCTGTCTGTCTGCTCAGTTGGAGCATTGCTGTAGAGATGGTGGCAAGAATGTGAGTTTCTGTTGCAAACTTCGCACTTATGGGCTGTTGGTCTGTTATTAGTGTTAACGCAACAATGCTCCTTTCTATGACTTAAACAGTGCATATATATCAACTGATACTCTTTCGCATGGCATTGCTGATCACTGAGATATTGCTGTTCTCAAATGTATCAAATCAACTTTTTTTGCCTTTTTTTTTGTGGCTTTCTTTTGGTCCATGTCCTTTTATCCCCTCCTTTTTTTTTTTCCTCATTTTGTTCCTCTAGCTTTTCCTTTCCTATCATTTCTTTTCTTTTTTTTTTTTTTTTACTCAGGTTAGCAGGTTTCCTAGGACTTTTTTAATTGTTAGTAGTAATTATCTGCTCATGAAAAGTGTGAAAAGTTGTTTCCAGCATTGATGTATATTTTCAGTTTTCCCACACAGGCTCAATTATGGTAAATGGCAAATGATTTCTCATGACTTGACCTACGTTCTAGTGCATTTCAGGGTTTTGTGAGAGCTTCATATGGGTTTGTGATTTCTTCTAATTTTTATAAAACATGAGACTGGACATACATAGCATGATGAAAAGTTTTTCTGAGAGTGTTGTATGTGCATACCACAGGCAGCCAGAGCTTGGTTTCCATGACATAACTGGTCCAGCTAACTGGTCCTGGAGGAGGTTGTCATGCCAGTAATGTCTACAAACTAAATTATGTGTTTGATTTATGTTACAAGTTCTGGTTGAACATTATTGTCTGTCGTATTTTTTTTCTTGGGCAAGTCTTTCTTTCTCTTACATGTAATTTTATTTATTTTTTTGTTTGTGTATTTCAGCCCATCACCACTTATTCTGAATGAAGAAGGCAAGACAATTGATGCCAAAACTGGCGAGGCTGTTCAGCTGACCCTTTACACCCCTACCCTAAAAGTAAGTCCCAGCAATCCACCACTCTTAAATACTAGACAAGCATGTGACCCATGACTTCAGATTTTTGGACTTTCCTATGGTGCATTTCTGGTTTGCAAAATGATGCACTCAGCCCATGACCTGAGATTTCTGTACTTTCCTATGGTACACTTCTAGTTCGCAAAAAGATGCACTCAGCCCATGACCTCAGATTATTGTTTTTTCTCTAGTAGGCCTACATTTCTGATTTGCAAAAAGATGCGCTCACCCATGGTTGTTGTTACTTATTTTTTTTATGATTACACTTTCGGATTGGGAAAAGATGGTGAATTTGCTGTGCTTCCTAATAGGGAAACAATGCCTTGGTTAGCCGTAGTATTCTTTCCTCATCAGCAGAACAGTGAAGAAAGAGTGGCTGGTTAAGATTAGGCATGAGGGTGGATAGAGCCATTTTGAGAAACTGGAACCAAAGTTTGGTAAAGTAACTTTACCCCTAACAGTGTCTGAAAAAAATGCTGACCTGCCCAGGTTGCTATGATGATGTTTAGTTATGTTCAAGAGTTGACATTTTTAGCTCAAAAGCAGTGTAAGATGATTGCTTTTTTCCTAATTGTAAATTGTCTGGAAAATGTTACAACTCAAAGTGTACTTTCACAGTATCAGCAAGTCTTTCTCGACACTCCTAAGGTTAACTTATTTCTGTAACTGGAGAGTTAAATAAGAATGCTGCATGCCTACGGGCTCCATCTGCCAGCCTTTCAGCTCACCCACTTGTCTCTGAAAGATCTGATCCTCCTGAACTATGCTGCATGTCAAGGCTAGCCATCAGCATGGTATTTGTTATATTTCGGGATTGTTTTGTTTTGTTGTAGTTCGTCTTTCAACCTCCTGTGTGTGGTTATCTCGAATATTTCAAGGTTGTGGCAATTTCAGAGGCAAAGTTAGTTGAAATCCAACATTTTTAGAATCAAGTAGAGGGAAGAAAAATGATCTTCAAGTGCATTTTGGCTTTGAGTCTTTTTTTTTTTTTTTTTTGGATTGGTCTCTTATAAATAAACTTTGGTGTCTTATGGCCGATTTCATCAAGCTGGCAACGATATTTTTCAGTGTTTCTCCGACCCATAAGCACAAGTAAAAACTTATCTTGCTAATCTATGAGGAAAGTAGTATAGACTGAAACATGAATATCATTGATGCATAACAGTTAACTCTTTTACTGTCAGCATCTGTGTAGCTCAATTTCGTATTCCGTCTGTGTTGAAATGTTCAACTTTTAGTCAGCAGTTGGTCAGCCACATGTTCATCCTGTAAATAAGAATGTGCTGTCTTTCCTTGGTTGACAGTTACAGAGGAGAGTTTGCTGTGACTTCTCTAAATTTTGGAAGGGTAGTCATCTTGGCCTTCAAAGAAACAAGCAGATGAAACACAGCAGAAAAGTTAACCAGCTGTAAACAGCATTTTGAAAGTGTTAAGCTTTTTGTTCAAGAGATACTTAAATCTGTCAGCTTTGCCTATGTTTGACAGTTAATTGGTCATTAAATGCTTCTTGAAAATAGGTATTTTTCACATTTTGAAGTATGAAATGAAATTGGTGCTGAAATGAAAATGAAAGTGGTACCCACAGAAAATGAAAGTGCTGCTCATAAATTGTATTTCTTTATTTTTCAGGCCAATATCAGAGCGAAAAGAATACAACAGTTTAAAGGTTTGATTGAGAAACCACCTGAGGAAATTAGCGAAAGCAAGTTTTTCGATCCAAGACTGTCGTAAGTGTGAATATCTCATGTCTTTAAGTGTTACCTATTGCCGGAGTGCAGCAGCTTTATTTGCCACTGCACTATGATGGTGGCATATGTCTGATTTATGCCTAAAAAGCAACAGATGTCATGATAATCCTGGGTAAGAGAGCTATGAGAAAATGTCATTTTAAAAAAATGCCCAGATAGAATTATGTATTAATTCAACAGAATTATAATGGCTTAGCTTTCGGTGGCGTCAGTGGTCTAGTGGTTGAGACGCTGGACTTGGGATCTAAAGTTCTGAGTTCAATTTTTGACTGGGCCTGACATTTTGTTTACACACATTTCCTGACTTGCCCAGGTTTAAATGGCTATTGACAGTGATTGATATTATAAGATTGATCAGGCTTTGAGCACCTTACAGGCAGCTGCCTTGTATGCTTCCCAGGAAGCTGAGAATGTTTGTGAGTGTCTTCTTCAGGTCTGTCGGGCTAATAATAGATTGTAAGGAGCTTAGAGCCTGTACTATGCAGGGATAAGTGCTATATAAATGCTCTCTGTTACTATCATTGTTATTACTAACTGCTCAAATGACTTGTGCTATAAACAGTTTTTTTCTCAGTGTCTTAAATGTGGTGAAAAGAATTTATACCATTGTCATAGAGCAGTAGAACAGAAATTGTTCAGTCTGATCATGTACATAAACTTTGTGATGTTATGGCTTTGATGTTAGATAAAGAAGAAATTTACTTGTAGGCATATTCAACAAATGGGAACCTTAAAATGTTTCATCAAAAGTGTTCAGAAATCCTTTAGGATGAAATGGAATTGGACAGTGAACTTTTTTCTCCCTTTCTTCTTTTTTTTTTTTCTTCTTCTTCTTTTTTGTGTATGTTTTTTGTTTATGTTTTTTGTTTGTTTGTTTGTTTGTTTTGTGCATGTGGAATATTGTGGGATAATGTGCAATTAAAAATTAATCATAATTTAAGCTCAAATGAGGACATTGAATGTTAATTTCTGTTTTCTATTGGACAGTAGTCATAGAACATTTTAAGGTGGCACAGCAGAAATACCAGGTGTTTTATATGTTGCTTTTTTAATGTCTGGGCTTCTTGTTCAATTTCAGATTGAAAGGAATACAGAGGACAAAGAGGACTTTCAAATTTCACGAAAAAGGAAAGTTTGAACAGCAGGCTACAAGACTGAGAGCAAAGGTAGTGTTTTTCCTATTCTACATCATAGAACTCATGGTGTGTCACCAACTCTTTTACTTTTCATCTCATTTCTCACTTTTCACTGCTTGCAGTTCATAGCAGAGTTACTTTTATGGTTTTTAATTGAAAATTTTGCATTGTAATCAGAGCAGATGAAATATTTTAGCAGACATATTTCAAATACATCAAGAACAATATCCATTATGGAATATTTTTTTTTTACAGTTGTTTTCCATTTGATATATTGCTTGTTTTTTGTTTTTTATTAGACACAGATTATCAGTTTTTGGTCTTATTCTAATGGTGACATCCAAGAGGAGAAGATGAACACATTACTTTGAGTTTAGAATTTATTTCTTGATTCTTGCATTGTACTATGTGGTTTTCAAAGACAGAATATGTGAATGTGTCTTTAATATGATTTTCAATCAATATTGCAGTATTTGTTCATGTTTAACCCTTTGAACCCTGTTCACCAGTGCCTGAAAAACATCTGCCCCTGACCTCCTGGGCCAAGAACGCAGATTTCTCGTTTCATGTTGAATATCTTTTGTAAACACAATCTTCAAACGCATTCATGGGCGCAGACATTTGTAATCACCGTAGTCCTAAATGTCCTCACCTCAGCGCGACCTATTAGATCTATTTTTAACTGTAGTGGACGCGTAGAACTGGAGTAAGTGTGTCAGCCCGGTCTACTGGGCTGTGGGGTATTTGATACCGGAAAGTCTGCCCGGTGTACCGGGCTGTAGGGTTCAACAGGTTAAAGGCCAAATTGGAGAATCTGATTTCAATGTGGTTTTTACCAAAAGCAACAATTATTCATTTTCAACAAGATATATGAATCTGACTTTAATATAATTTTCAGTGAATATAATGATCGCTCATTGTTTGTATGTTTGTAGGCACAACTGGAAAGGCTCCAGGCTGAAATTTCACAGGCGGCCAAAAAGACAGGCATTGCTTCTGCTGCCAAAATAGCCACCATTGCCCCAAAGAAGGAAATCGTAAGTAAATTTATTTTACCTTTTTTGCATATGTAAATTTATTTGTTCAAATTTTTTTTTTTTTTTTTTTTTTTCTTAGATGAACAGCACTGAGTTCTTTGTTTGTGGATGCCTATTTGTAGTTCAAAATAATATTTAGTCTCTCCATTTGCATTTATGTAAGTCTCTTAGATTTTTGTCAGATTTAGATTGTTTAATTGCATTGGATATAACAGACAATTTTCAACTTTTGTGCCTCCTTGATATCTTTCTCCTTCTAAAATAAAATGGTTTACCTCAAATTGAAACATTTCTTGAGATCTTGTACTTCCTCAACTGATTTTTTAAAGTTCATTTTTGTTTCTAGATATTTCTTGTAAGGAAGGCCATGGCATTTTATAAAGAAAGATCCAAATGTATGCCACCTGTCAAGGTCTTTGTGCACCCTGAGCCTGTGCTATCTTGTTTTAAAACTGACATTTTTAAGCATATAGATGTTTTAGCCATGCTGGGTTATTGTACTTCATCTTCACTGTTCTTGGTGTTTTTTTTTTCATTGTGAAGACTGAGTGTTAAGGTTTTTTGGGTTTTTTTTTTTTTATTATTTGTCAGTTTATTTATTCTTATTTAGGCATTTTTTAAAAATTATTAACAGATTCATTTTTAATATAGCTTTAATTTTGTTTATTATTATATCATTGTTTTCATCATGTATGATGCTTACTGATAGTGAATACATCAGAGACAATCATTGTCCTTGACAGCTGCTTTTTTTTTTCTTCTCCATGTTATCCTTAAATCTATTTGCCTGAGGCAAATCTGATTTGCGTCTCTTTTCTCTGACTTTCTTAGGATTATTGCAGATGTCCTGCTTATTTAATGTTCTGTAAGAGGACAAGTGATTTGAGATCTTGTGTTATTACTGAATGAAACTTTTTGCATCATTTTCAATCAATATTTTTCCTGCTTTCAGAAAGAGGGTGAAGTTCCAGATATTGAATGGTGGGATTCGTTCATTCTGCGACGAGACAGGTAAGTTTGACATTGCAGGAAAGTTTGTTCATCAATGGGAATATGTTAACATTTTCTTCATCCTAGTCCTTAACTCCACCTGAAGTCATTGTATCTCCCCATGATGAATTATGCACCAGTCAGCTTTACCCACCATGGTTGTGGCCAGAGCCTGGGTCTGTGTAGAAATTTTCTTTGTCCATTCCTGGATGTTGTCTGTCCATCTTTTTTTTTTTCTGTGTATCTCATTTTCACTTCTCGTCTACTGTCCCTTGTAGTTCAGGTTTATTAAGGCCACTGAATCTTGGTATTTGGCTTTACAGTCTCCATTTTCTTTCCTTCACAGTTATAGGAAGGCCCTCCTGGGAGCCACTATTTTGTTTGGTGGTTCTGTGAACCTTTTTTAGACCTAAATTTTTCTTATAGAAGACTGGGTAAGAAAGGAATGGATGTTAACTTTTGCAGCCAATATGACCGTATAATACATAAGATAGAGATATATTATTCAAAACACAGAAAGAGAAGGAAATCAGGAAACAGCTTATTCCTATATTGTTTCATCATATATGCTACAGAATCTTGCTTCATTTTCTTTCTCCTTGGCTTTCCATTAGAACAAATTATGTGGAGGAAATAATTTTAGACTTAATAATGAGAAGTATGCAGTCTTGCCACTGGTGTTTCTGTAAATTGTAGAAATCAAACATTGATTTGAAGTTATGTTTTCATGCCTTCATTTTGTTTCAACCCAATTACTGTGAAGTCTCTGATTTAGATATCTCACAAGACCTTTGCTTTCTCCTTACCAGTGATGCAATCTCAGTCACTGAATGCTAGGTAACAGAATGGTTACTTCAGCCCCATTTTGCTTTTGATAGAGCCCTTGTTGATTTGATTCCAGATAATGAGCCTTTTTCTGTTTGTGGGTCATTATGTTACTTCTGCTTTGGCAGGTACATGAAATGTAATGCAAGCTTTTAAAAGAAGGAAAATATCCCTTTTCTTATTATTATTTGAAACTAGTAAAGCCAAAATTTTTGAAAAAATTATGAGGATCAACAAAAATTTTATCACCTTGTGAATTTCAAACTCACTCAATGTCAGCCTTTTTTCCGCTGATATTCTCTAGCATTGTCAATCGAGCTCGGGAGCTAGCAGCCGCAGTACTGTGCTCTCGCGCTAAGTCCGAGCTTGGATGACCTAAGTTCGAAAATCAACCCACAGACTTATTAAATGTTGATAAATTATTCCAAAACATATAACACGTGAAAGAGGACTAAAAATTCTATCGATTGGTTGTGATTTCGCAGGTCTACACTGTGAAATAGTTGAAATCGATCTGGAAACTTTTTTTTTTACTCGCCACCAAGGGATCTCCCTCGGCGGCGGCCGAGTGGGATCGGGACTTCGCGACTACCTCTCTTTCAAACTAGTTTGTGTTCTTATCTCTCATTGGACGGGTTTGAAATTTTTGAACCAATCGCAGCTGATGTAGCTTGACATGTCGGTATCAAAAAGTTTCCGGTAGAGCCATTATTAGTTGAGCACGAGATGGACAAAGTTGACGACCTGCCATTTGGAAACTAGACACGCGCCACTTGCGGAGATTGTTTTGCACGACAGCAGGTAAGCTGATGTTTATTTCTATGTATGATTCATACCTGTGCCCTTTGTTTGAATGCATTTATGAAGCCATCAAACTTGACCAAAATTTAAAATCGGATGCTTATCGGCTGGCTCGGCTCCAGGTAGGGTCACTGACCTACTAAAGGATGTCTTTGTTCGCGGGATATCATTGGCTGAGCGGAAATGTGGTAGTCTATTTATAGAGCAAGGAGCATGCAACAATGCAAATGACTGGGAAATCCTTGCAAAGCGCTCGCAGCTGAAAGAGATCAGATACCCTATAGATCAAATTATTTTGCTGTATTTGCCGTAAATTGTTTTGGTGAATGCTTTTTTGTTTAGCATCAGAGAAACATTTTTAGAATTAGGCTTAGCTTTTTATGAATGTTTATGAGCGGGTGAATTTATTTGAATGATGCTGTTTTATTCAATTTTTATTGATGATTTCTAGATCTAGATCTAATGTTTACAGACTTTACAGGGAGTATTCCTTTCCACTTTCCTCACAGCAATTTCAGCTCCTTTAGGTGGCAGGTGCAAAATATCCACCTTTGTTTTAATTAATTTGTTATGATCTTTCCCCAGTCCAGGATCCTTTTGTAGGCCAATATAAACATGATATTAATATAGAGTTGAGCTGAGACAACATTTATTAAGTTGCTTTCTGTTTTTTTTCCACAGTCCGCATAGTGTGTACAATGAAACTGGGACCTTACTCAGTCTCTGTGGGCTTAACTGAAGATATTTTACGCAACAAAAGCCCCTATCCAGACATTCGTGAAAGAACCTTGACCAATGGGTTGGTGATTGAATTAGCACGCCATGCTAAGCTCTGCAAACTTCAAGACACTGTCGTAGCTACATGGCTTCATGGTCTAGGAGTGACGCACAAAAATACGCATCATGCTGTATGGCAACTGTACAGTCGGCGAAATCATTTACGCAAAAGAAAAGCAACGGCTGATATCGCCATTTTAGAAAGTGCCCAATTTGAACCCACAAAATGGCCAGTGGACGAGCAGGGTGAACTTCCTGTAGAGGTTGTGGAATCAACAAACATTCAGGAGAAACAAGATAACCTTCTACAGTATGAAATTAAGAAAAAGGAGAAACATTTGAAGACACTGACAGGCCAGATTGATGGAGCAAAGGATGAGCTTGCTGATGTGAAACGAAAGACAGGCCACTACAGCGCTCGCAGTGTCAATAGACGTGACAAAAGAAGCCAACTCTGCCGAGAAGAACTGACAAACACAGAAAAAAAATGCAAGGAATTAAGTGGACAGTTAGATACACTACAGGAAGAGCGAGATTTTTATCGGAGTCAAAATCAGCAACTTTTGCAGGAGATGGAAAAACTAAAAGGCGAGCTTTTAAAGGCTAGTGATAAAGTAGGAAAGAGCCAAGGTCGTTCTAGAAATATTAAGAGGAGATTGTTAAGACTCTCAAAGAAGAAAGATCAGTGCCTTAACTGTGATCGTCTTCAGAATGAACTCCGCAAAAAAGACGATGCTCTAACAACAGAACATCATGCTGCATGTGATAGCATCCATGTGTGTGACTTTCGATGCAAAGATGGATCATATTCTGCTCCAGTAAGATTGTGTGTGTGTGAAGTCATTGGCCTCCAGGTATCTGCTGAAAAGATTCCCTTTGTTATTCAAAGTGTTGCCAAACACTTTTTCAGCTATACT